>JAASFI010000609.1:0-21946 GCA_023333705.1 Globisporangium viniferum | reverse complement strand
GGGGGGGGGGGGGGGGGGGGGTCGATGCACACACACGCAAGACGCATGCATGAAGGCGCCAGCAGCGCACTGGGGAGACACAAAAGTGGCCACATGACCTTCAGTTTTTTGTATCGCAAATCGCCATTTAACTTCCCACACCCAGCCACCCAACCGAGTTGTTGTTTCCGCGCCATAAAAGAGCCATTTTTGTCAAACCGATTCTCCCTCGCTTTACTGCCATCTCAGCAATTGATGATTCATGGGTTTTGAGGTCAAATGAAATCATTGAGAGGGGTTCACTCTTGCTTAGAAACGGCATAGTTTTTAAGGAGAGGGAGGGGAGAGAAAAGAGGAGTGATGGTCGTGGCGGGCACCAGGGTCCACTGCCAGTTGTGCGTCCATTATTCATTCACAAGAGCGCTCGCTGCTCGATCACCAGACAGTAGTGCAGCGCGAGACAGCGGAAGAAACAGAGCGAGCGAAAGGAAGATCAGCGCAGGCTGGCTGGTTGGCTTTGGGCTTTGGGCTTTGGGCTTTGGGCGTGTGAGCGGGAGTGGCGAGTGGCTGTCTGCTCTCCTCTCTCTCTGTGCGTGTGTCTGCGAACAGGCAAGTCGCGCTCGCTTCGACCCCATCGCAGCAGCAGCAGCAGCTCGTTGTCGCCGTTGCTCTCGTCTCCTCCTGTGTGTGCCGCCTCTCTCTCGCTTCTAGGACCCCAGTAACACCAGCACCATGATGATGATCTGCGACGCCATCAAGCAGCTCGCGGCGGCGTGTGTCGTCGCGCAAGAAGACTCGGAGACGTTCTGGATCACCTCGAACGGCACGGAGACGAAACGCACGCACAGCACTTTTGGCACGAAGAGCAACGTCAGCAGCGCGGCGAGCACAGCAACAGCAGCCAATGGCACCGCCGGCAACAGCAACGGAATGGTCGCTAGCAATGGATCACAGCTGGCGTTGGTGAACGCCGCAGCGCGTAATGCGCCTCTGAGCCGATACGACAGCAGACGCGAAGGCAAGATCATTGGCGCAGGAGGGCTCGTGTCCGCGCGGGCGTCACATTTTACCCGCTCGGTGGTGCAGATCATCGCAGTGCGTGTCCCAAGACTCAGTCCTGGAGAAAGCGTCGGCAAGATGTTCAGCTCGATGGATGCAGTACTCGGCGTGCAACTCGCAGTGTCGTCGCACCGAGATTACAAGGTTTGCGTGAACTTTGTGCTCCCTGGGAGCGAGGCGGAACTGCTCGGCATTCAACCTGCTGCAGTTGTCGTGAGCTTGAATGGCAAGTCGATGAAAGGGTTCAGCTTCGACCAAGTAGAAGAATCGATTCGATTCGCTTTGATGACCTCGACAATGAAGAAGTGGACTGGCGACCCGGATGGCGTGATCGAAGTTCCAGACTTGGGAGACCACATCGTGCTGGAGTTCTCGCAATGCGTACAGGAAATGAAAGTCGACCGCAACCCGTACGAGATGACTCGCTTCCCGTCGCCGCTGGGTCAGCAATTGCCCGGTGTGAAGAGCTTTCAGGATTTATCCGTGCTCCACGAAGCGCAGCAGATAGTTCACTCGCATGAGCTTCCCCCCATCCAGCGGCGCCGAGAAAGGTCGACGCACTCATTGAAGCATTTCTGGATGTCGGACCGCTCGTCGAAGGCCTGCTACGAATGTGAGCAGATGTTCAGCTTTGTTCGGCGGCGGCACCACTGTCGCTCGTGTGGTCAGATTTTCTGCGCACAATGTTGTGCTCGACTCCCGCAATCGTTCGGCGGACCGAAAGTGGATGAATCGATCAACAGGCTCCGGAAGCAGCTCGTTTGCCACACGTGTCATCGCCAACTCCGGGAAGGTCTGCAGATAGAGCTCACTGGCGCGCTTGCGCCGAACAACAAAGCAGCGAAGCCGCAGAGCTCCCCCGTGTCGCAAACGCTTCTGCTCATGCCTCCGCACCTTGCGGAGAAACTAGAGCGCTCGAACTCGGATTTGTCCCACTACAAGCAGCTAGACAAGGGTGAGCTTTTCGACAAAGACGAGATCAGTGATGACATACGACCGAACGACCAACCAGAGAAGTCGCGCTCTTCGGTTCTTTTCAGCATGTTCCCCAAGGTCCAGATTGTCACGAGCGTCCAGCATATCGCGCATCAGTCTCGTCTCTATGGGATGACGAAAGATAATCGACAAAAGAACCGCGTGAAACAGCGGCGGCTACGCACGTTCAGCGAACCGCTGATTCTGTTCGCGAAGAAAGACCGGAACAACGACAACGTCCTCCACTCGTTCAACAAGTTAAAGCGATCGAACACTCTGTCAGGAATCGGAAACCCGAGTAACCATCGGTGGAGCGAAGCGGAGTTTAAGAAGCTGGTCGAGAAGTCGAATGCAGAAGCGCAACGAGCAGGGACTTTGCCAGGGACACGAGGGTTGGCTGCTCGGCCAAAGGCTCTATCCGGCACATTTGAAGAAACGCGCTTCGGTACTTTAGCTCGGATAAATCCGTTCTCTGGTCCTCGCAGCAACAAGATTCAGGAACGATCCAAGAGCAGCAGCATTTCGAGCTACATGGACAGCGACCGAGTGATTATTCGAGAAGCTGGTATACTTGGACTGATCGGCCTCTCCGATGATGCGCGTGACGATTCGCAAGACCCGATGTGGGTGATGAAGAAGGACGAATCTCTTCAGCTGATGACGGACCATGCGCGCGCAAGGATAGAAGAGCGGATCTTTCATCTGTTCGAGAACTCCAAGGTCTTGTCGCGACTGAAGATGTGGGACCAACATCGATGGATGCAGATCATCAATTTGTTCGCCCACCGCGCTGCACTCAGTGTGACGTGTGAGCCCGACGCAGGTGATTTGATGGATATCATGGAGTATGTGAAGGTCAAGTGTCTCGAAGGCGGTCGTGTCCAGGACAGTTTCTACATTGACGGGGTGCTCGTTCACAAGAGTCTTGCGCGCAAAGGGATGCGGAGTGATATCCTGAACCCGAGAATCCTGCTCATTGCGTCCGAGTTGGATTTCCAGCGAAACAAGGAAGCGATTTCGTCATTGGAGAGCGTTGCAGGGCAAGAGGTCGAGTACATGCACATTGTGACTGAAAAGATCATGACGCTGCAGCCAGACATCGTCATGTTCTCTGGCCACGTGCATCGTGTCGCTGAAGAGCTTCTTTGTAAAGAAAACGTTGCGGTCGTGAAGAATGCCCGACTCGTGGACTTGCAACGCATTGCGCGCTGTACTGGCGCGTCGTTGCTCACCTCGTACGATCACGTGGACAAGATTTCAGACAAAGGAGTGATCGGTACGTGCAAGCGATTCTACGTGATGGTCAGTGATCAAGAGCCAAAGAGCGCCAAGAAATTCGAGCTCACAAAGCGTGCGAGTGGCGGCTTTGAAGTCCAAGAGGATGTGAACCGAGTTCAAGGGCGAAAAAAACGGCAACAGCGCCAGAACATCGTGTTCGAAGGCGGGATTACTTCCAAAGGCTGCACGTTGTGTTTGCGTGGTGGAACCACTGAAGAATTTGATGAAGTGTCGGCGATACTAAGCATTACGGTTCGTGCGGCGTACAACATGAGGCTTCAACGAACCTTGTTGGCGGAGTACGGCTACCTCCCTCCTCCGGAATCCCAGAATCGGTCTCTTGCGGAAGAGTGGTTTGCGAAGTGCTCAACCTCGCTCTACATCTCGCTGAAGTCCAACTCCCTCTCCATGCGAGCAGCGCTGAAGGAGACTCAGTCGATGTGCAAGTGGTGCAAAGACCACACTCGATACAACAACATCAGCTCTCTTCGAGGAACGTACGAGAACGATGACTTGGATGCCAACCACCGCACTTCGATGGTGCAACTGAGAAAGGCATCTCGTGCAGATTTGTGCACGTGCGGGTCTAAGTCGTCTGAAGGGCTCCGCGATCGCATCCTCTTTTCCACGTGCTGGAGCGCACTGGGCGGGAAGACTGCGTCCAAGGCGGACATGATGTGCATCGACTTTTACAGCTCGAATGATTGCTCCCTTGGGCAATTCTTGACCAAATACTGCTTCTCAGATAGCGACAAGGAGTTCAAACGTGCGTTCACGACGTCGAAATTGTCGTTCTCGCATGACACGGGACGAGTCACGCTTCGGGTGAAAGACTTGAGTGAAATCAAAGACACGAGTGACCGGTTGACTCCTGCGGCTGAGTTGTTGCGCGACATCAGCTACCGAGCGGTTCGTCGTCTCGTGCGCTCAAACCAAGTGCTGATGTGGTCGCGAAGCCTCGATTCGTCAAGTCCATCACTATCCACACAGTACACGACAGTGCCTGAAGACCTGTGGAACTACTCGTTTGGCAAGTTCCTGGAAGACATGCTTTACGGCAAGGCGATGGGCATTGACGCAGCTCGATTCCCGCATTTGAGCCAAGTTCGAGACTCGCGAGACCCGTCGTTGGTGCATTATTTCTCTCGCCGTGGTCGCATTGTGAGCGTGCAGTGTGAGCCCGTTGAGCCAGTTCTTCATGTCGCTCTGCAACCTGCGCTGTGGCAGGACCACATCGACCACCAGCAGCAAATGGCGTCCGTGAAAGAGCTCTGTGAACTCGCGCGGGAGGTGTACGCTGTGACCACGTCCAAGATTTCCGAATCCATGGCTGATTTCGTGACGCCGTTTCTCGCAAAGCACAACCTCAAGATCTTGCGAAACGAAGTGGAGCAGTGGCATTCGTGCTTTGCCTCCAAGCTTGAGTCAGATCCACCCCAGGATGTGTTCGCAAAGAACGCCCACTTCAAGCAGATCTACACCCATGCGGCGGGCTGGAGCATCCGGATCACGCAGGCGATGCAAACGACGGTCAAGCCGAGTATCAAGCACCAAGTGAACAGTCCCAAGAGCGCTCTCCCACTCGCTTGGTTCGAGCAGCTCTCTCAATCCAGTGCTACCGATAGCGGCTTCATCAACTTCTCCACTGATTCCGCGATGTCGCCGTTTGAAGATTCTGTCAGCGACATGGCTGGGAACTTGGAGAACCTCGCCAAGTTTGCGCGTAGCTTGGCGTCGAAAGAGCTGCCTCCTTCACTTCCGTTCAGTGTGGTCTCGAACGAAGTGACCAACACGCTGAGCATGCAGAACTTAGAGATGTCTGACGTATGGAGTGCCGAGGACAAAGACGACAGCACCAGCCATTCCTTCCCTGCAAACGAATCGTCCGATAGTGGCTCCTACGCGAACCTGAATGTTGTCGGCGCAGCATCGACGATTGGATCGATGTCGTCGCGAAAGGCGCTGGACGCTTTTCGACGCACACACCAGCTGAAAAAAATCGACGGGCTGGGCTACTTGACGATCCCGAAAAAGCTGCTCGCGTGGCACCCGAGCTTGCCGACGTGTGTGAAAGACACGACGGTGCTGGTGTGTGCGTCCCAGCCAACGTCAGTCGTTGCCTACTCACTCTGCTCGAGTCTGTACACAAAGCGGATGAACAAGTACATTCGAAAAGAGAAGATCACGCTCGACGCTCCGATCAACGCGGTCGACCTGGAAACGAAGACAAACCTCGCGTCGCAAGCTGCGATGGTGCGTATGATCCGTTTGACGACGCGCAACAACGTGGATCACGTGTTTGTGGACGAGAACCAGTTCCAGTCCGCGACGCGATTCAGCTGTAAGTCGTACTACGCGATGCAGTTCCACGCGCTTCGTCGACTGTACTACGGCGGGGATCGCAACTATGTTGAGTCTCTTTGCCACTGTGAACAGTGGAATGCTGCTGGCGGAAAGTCAGGCGCTGGGTTTCTCAAGACGCGCGACCAGCGCTTCATCGCCAAGGCGATCCCAGAGATCGAGCTGCAGATGTTTTTGAGTATGGCGAACGAGTACTTTGGCTACATGGCAAAGACCTTCGAGAATAACCTGTCGTCGATGCTGAGCAAAGTGCTCGGCATCTACAAGGTCTCCATCTCGGTACGTCCATGCTGCTATTGTTTTATTGCGAATTGTTGTGTAAACATTGACTAACATGGCGCTAATGGTTATGATCTTGTGCGTGTATCTTCACAGAATGCTACTCAAGGAGAAGCGGACCAGAAGATGTGCATCATCGTCATGGAAAACCTGATCTACGGACGCGATGTGGACTTTTCGTTCGACCTGAAGGGCAAGATGGAGGGGCGGTACAAGGAGCGCAATGAAAAAGGAAAGAGCGGCTCGGTGCTCTGGGATCGCAACTTTGTGGAGATGGCAGGCGGCATCCCGCTGCCACTGCAAGAATCTGCGCTGTCACTGCTGCTGTCTGCCATTGTGAACGACACGGGTTTCTTGTCCTCGGTGCAAGCGACCGATTACTCCATGCTGATCGGCTACGACGTGAAGAAGCAGGAAGTGGTGGCGTCGATCATCGATTACATCCACAAGTACGACTTCATGAAGATGGTTGAGCACGCCGGCAAGCGGCTGATTCAGGAAGAGGGCGAGATCACGGTGCTGAACCCCAAGCACTACCGCAAGCGCTTTTGCCAGGCGATGACCAAGTACTTCATGACGATCCCGTCGCGGTACACGAAAGTGACGACCGTCATGCGCACGTTGAACGTGATCCCGGAAGAGGAGCCAGGGGAGACGACACCGCCCGTGACGCGCCGCATCTCCATCACAAACAACCAGTATGTCAGCAGGTAGAGTGTGGTAAGGAAGGATCTGTTTGTTGCGTGTACAGTAGCCGTTCGTTGCGTGCTTATCTGGCCCGTGCTAATGTCCATTTTTTTCATTCCAGGACAAGTAAAACAAAAAGCAACTAAAGTGGTGGTTCAAAATGCTAATAAAGACATGAAGCCTTCGACTCACACATCATATCACACAGGATTATATGCAGAGGAGCGCTACAACAACATCGATGGCTGCTGGTTCTTCTGCACCGCACTGCCAGTGTCTTCACTCTGCAGCGCTTCTTGGGCAAGCACGCGCGTCTGCTCGACACTCTTGGCGCACTCTTCGGGCGTGGACGCCGGTGGGAAGAACTCCACTGCGGCGCGCACGAGGAAGGACGTGCGGTGCTCGACCACGGTCGTGCCCTCCGTCGGTTTCGAGATCTGCGGCTCGTTCGCGAGCAGGAACTGCTTCGCCGCGGCTCGGAAGTTGGCAAATACGGTCTCGCACGGGTTGAGCATCGGACTGAAAGGCGGCAGGCGCACGAGCGTCACGTCGCTGTATTTGTCGTCCGCAAACAGGTCCTCAATGTTCGCGTGGCACGGCGCGTTGTCGACGACCAGCACGACATTCGACAGCGGGATGGCGGTCTGCTGCTGTTGCTGATGCGGACTCTCGTTTCTCTGCCCTTGTTGCGGCTGCTGCTGCTTCTCGCCGCTGGTTTCACCCGCGATCTTGTCGAGCGCGCGGCAGATGAACGCGTTCATGTCCTCAGGCTTGAGTGCACCAGACGCGTGGTCCCAGAGCGCCACGCCCTGTTCAGAGAGGCACGCGAGCACGTGCATGTTGCGACAGCGCTCCATCTTCTTGGCGCACCAGATGTTGTAGTTGGTCTCGTCGACAAAGAAGATGTGCTTGCCCGCGGCCTTGAGCTTCTCGAGCGCGACCGCGTACACTCGTCGCGCGAGCTTCTGCTGCTCCAGGTTGACGAAGTGCGCGTGGTCCTGGATGTTCACCTTGCGCAGCGAGTACATGCGGCAGTGCAGACGCTTCTGGATCGTCTGCTGCACGACCTTCAGACCAAACTCCTTAAAGAGCGCCTCGGCCATCTCGCGCAGCGTGAGGAAGCAGTTGTCCGCGATGAGGCCCTCGAGGAACTCCAGGTGCTCGTGCTTGATCTTCTCGGCGCGCTTGCCGCCCCAGGGAAGCTTGGGTGCGGGCGGCGTCTCCAGCAGGTCCGTCTTGCGCGCCTGACTCACCCAGAGCCACGCGGTCTTGTAGTTGACCTCCAGCGCCTCCGCCACGATCTTCCAGTCGCCTCCTTTCTGCGCGATGCGCACGATGCGCTCCTTCGACAGCTGCCGCGCGACGGTCTCCGGCTTGGGCATGACGTCTCTCTCTCTCTCTCTCTCTCTTGTACACTAGATTAGAAGTATACGTATGCACGTACACAGCTTTTGTGGTGACGGATGCGAAAGGTGCGAGATGGCACACACACACAGACACACAGAGAGATGACACGCTGCGTAGCTGCCAGTACGATGCTCGTAGCTGCTCCAAATGTGCGTTTTGAGCAAAACCGCCGTACAAGTTGGGATTTTCGAGGTGAGAATTCCCATCTTGCACACTGTCTCTCCGTTCGTTGCACGGTTCAATATTATGTCCATTTTTCGATACAAATGACACGATAGTTTTGACTCAAATATTATTCGTTCTTGTGGTGTCAAAATGCGCAACAGATTGGACAGAGACAAATTGCGGCGTCATTGATCTTTTAGAATTGTTTGAAATTCTTCCTGGAGTCATTCCAGACGTTTTGATTGGTGCACTTTTCATCTTCTTCTGCAAAACGAGCGCTGATTGGCGGAATTCTCCGCTCGACAAAAATCGTTCTTCTTCACTGCACGCACTAATAGAACGTCAAACTTTGTCGCAGGCGACACTTTATAGCAAGCGGACGATGCAGAAACCTTCGAGTCCTAATACTCTGGCGGCGGCGGCGGCGGCGGCGCAGCAGCAGCAGAATGGCGGCGGGGCGAGCGCCGCGCAGGGACTCTTGCAGCAGCACCTCGCGACCATGAACAGCCTCAGCGCCATGAACGCCATCAGCTCCATGAACATGAGCGCGACCGCGATCCAGCAGATGACCCACGCGGCGCAGCTCGCGGGCGTGGTCGCCGCCGGAGCCAACGGGGGAAGCGGCGCGGCCAAGACAACGACGGGCACGACCGCCTCCGGCGCCACCAGGAAGCGCCGCGCGAGCTCGGACGGTGCGGGTAACCTCACGGTCGAGCAGAAGCGCCGCATCTGCGAGAAGCACCGCTCGACGCCCAAGATCACGCAGAAGGACCTCTGTCGCTGGGCGAAGCTCGAGTTCAACCTGAAGAAGGCGCCGACCCAGCCGACGATGTCCAACATCCTCAAGCACGAGCACCTCTTCAAGGACAACATCGGCGGACTGCTGGGCTCGGACCGCAAGACCATCCGCCCCACCAAGCATGCGCACTTTGACCAGGTGCTCGCGAACTGGGTCATGGAGCGCCAGAACAAGGGCAACATCACAGGCGACATGATTAAGACCAAGGGCCGCGAGCTCGCCAAGCAGATGGGGCTCGAGGGCAAGCTGAGCTTCTCGAACGGCTGGCTCGCGTCCTTCAAGGCGCGCCACGGACTCATCAAGCGCGCAGGCAACTTGGGGGCCGACAAGATTAACATTGGTGCGGGACTCGCGGGCATCAACACGGACGCTGCGAGCGGTGCGCACGCGGGGCTCTTGGAGCCGTCGAGCATGGGACTGGGCAGCAACGTGCTCTCGGTCGACCCAAGCTACATGCTGCCGCCAGTCTCGATGGACCTGACGCTGGAGCAGATCCAGGACACGCTCCGCGACTACGTCCCGAGCGACATCTACACGGTCGACGAGACGGGTCTGTTCTACCGCGCGGCGCCAAACAAGCTCGTGCAGGGCGAAGAGGCGCAGGCGCTTCTCGCGGAGGAAGCCAAGGTCACGGTGCTGCTGGCTGCGAACGCCGACGCGACGGACCTCATGGAGCCGTACATCATCGGCAGCATCCTCCCGCCCAAGAACATCAAGAACGCGTCGATCTCGCAGCTCGGCTACCACTACGTGTGCAGCAGCAAGTCGCGCATGACGGTGTTCATCTTCCAGCAGTGGCTGCGCGACTTCAACGCACGCATGGCGAGCGCGCACCGCAACGTGGTGCTCTTGATGGACAACGCGCCGTCGCACGTACTCGGCTGCGTCGCGCTTTCGAACGTGCGCGTGATCATGTTTGCGCCGCACTTGGGCATGAAAGTGCAGCCGATGCGCGGCGGGATCCTCACGGCGTTCAAGGGAAAGTACCGCCTCAAGCACCTGACGCTCGCGATCGACCACTTGGAGGACGGCCTTTCGGACATCTATCGCCTCACGCAGCTGCAGGCGATGCGCTGGATCACGGAAGCGTGGCAGCAAACGTCCAAGGAGGTGATGATCAACGCGTGGAAGCCACTGGGTGTGACTGCGCCGTTCCCATTCGACGCATCCATGGACGGTGGTGAAGACAAGAACGTCGAAGAGGAACTCTGGGGGCTCTTGTACTGCCTGCAGCTCAGCGGTATTGTGAACACCAAGGTGCTCGTGAACTCTCGCTGGGAGAATGACATCCACAAGCGACTGAACGAAGACATGATCGAAGACCCAGTGGAGAATGATGAAGAGTTCCGCATCCCAGACCCGACGCCTCTGGACCCAAGTGGCGTCTCAGACCTCCCTGATGACGAAGTCGTGCAGCCGCTCACTGCAAAAGAGCAGCTCAAGGCGTTCCGCGACGTGATTCGGTACTTGGAGCGCACGGGCACGCCGGACGCGCGCGACCCGCAGCTGCTCAGCGTGGTGGAGTTTCTCAAGAAGAAGCAGCTTAGTCTGCGCTTCGACAACGCCAGCTCCACGGCGCTCACCATTTAAGAAACAATGCGAATCGTATTCAGAAAAAAGTGTGAAGGACGGCGATGACGACGACAGCAAAATGACTGTGAACGACCAAGAAAGAGAAAACGAGAAGAACATGAAAAAAAAGAGAGAGAGAGAGAGAGAGAGAGAGAGAGGAGTACGAGGTCGCCTGGTGAGCTAGTGCGTGTGGTATATTTTGTTTCTATCAGCCTTTTTCTGTGTGAAAAGTGGACTTGTATGTTTGTGTGATTATGGTGTGTTTATCGGGATACTCTTACCCTGGCTGTTGTGTTTCCAGACAGGGCAAATGGTATCGCTGCTTGCCTGTTCCTGCTGTTCCGGCTCGTGCTGCAGCTGGTCGCATCTGGTTTGCACCTGAAGTATCTCTTTTGCTTTCACTGACCAACTCTTTCAGCGAACTCGTTTCTTCCTCGAGCGAGTTGAGCAAACCCACGAGACGAGCTCGAAACGGACGGCTTTGAGCTCCCTGGCTTTGCCATTGGCGCTCTTCGCCTCGGTTGAGAAGAGACTCGGGTGGAGGTATCAGCACTGGAGAATCAAGACCGCCACCACCAGCTGCACCCTGGCTTCCACCACCAGATACCAACTTTGTCGAGTTGGCTCGTCGACGCTCACTTGGCTGCTGAAGTTGCTGATGGCCATTTCCACATCGCCAAACTGTTGATGCACCCAGTTGCTCTCTGAGCTCACCGTCGCCCTCGCGAGTTTGAATTTGATCGGGTGATCCAGCCCACCAGCTCTGAATGTTCCCCATGCCGCCACCTCCACTTGTATCGTGTGAGCCAAGCTCGCCCGTCGCAGTGAATGGACGAGGCATAACCTGCTTTACCGGTGTGTTAGTCGGAGAGTGAGAGGGCAGATTCGGTGTGCTCTGCGACGCAGAAGAGGCAAGTTGGAAGCGCAAATTAGTGCTCTCCTTTTCAAGTCGGTGAAGCTCTTGCTCTTTAACAAGCAGCCTCGCTCGCAGCTCTAATTGGATACACCCAGCAATGCATCAAGAGTTAACACGACGAAGCTCTTCAATACAACAGCAGCATGGCAAAACTGACCTTCTTGGAGCTTCTGGGATGCCAACTGGTTCACTTGCGCCTTCTTCACCTGTCTCTCAAGCGCAGCGAGTCGTCTGCGCAAGATCTCAGCTTCTGCACTCTGCACCTCCCCCCACTGGGTCTGCTGCTGCTTGAGCTGCTTCACTTCCAGTCGCAGACGCTCACACACGGAGTCCAATTGCGAGTTCTCGGTCTGCAGCTGCGCTATTTGACGTTCGAGAGAGCCAATCTTGGCTTGGGCGTCCGTGAGTTCCACCTCTTGCTGGTGGATCTTTTCAGCTTGAATGCGATTCAGAGCTTGCCCTTCAACGTGGCCCACATCGAGCATTGCACTCGCTAAGCGACGCGTGTGCTCGACCTCGTGGTGGTCGCACTGCATCTCGGTCACTGCTCTTCGTAGACTGTTGAGCTCTTCCTGCATGAGCTCGTCGAGAAGAAAGGGGTGGCGGTTCTTAGCGGCCTCATTCGTAGACGAGGATGAAGACGATGAAGGTCGAGACGTAAATCTGTTTGAATCTGCGTCTGGCGAAAGCAAGTCTGGACCATTTTGCGATGCGAAGGCTTCCTCCGCTGCGCTGTTAACGCACGCTGGGTTATCGTATCGCAGCGGCTTCTCGCAGCTCTGGGATTTCCCAGACGCCGAGCAGCACTTGGTGGCTTCCTTGACGCTGTCTATGGAGCAACGAGAGCAATTATGAGCTGTCCAACTTCTGTGTGAACCTGCTGACGGCTGCTGCAGACTGCAATTCGCACATCTTGAGCTCTCGAGGCGTTGGATGTAGCTGCACAGACTCTCGCTGGAAAAGAAAAGTGTTCACAACACAGAGACAGAGTTGCACAAAACACACAAATGTGAGAATTTGCCATGTGCATACTCCCCTTACAGCATAACAAAATCACAATGTTATACAGTATCTAAGCCTCACATCTTCGCCTTGAGCGTGCCCAAGAGCTCCTTGTACTCGGACGCGCTCGTGCTCTTCTCGTTGTTGACGTGCGGCGTGTTCAGAATGCGCTTGGCGCGTGCACCAAAGCGTAGTGTCGAGAGCGTCTCGTGGACGTGGAGCTCGCTGGCGGAGCACGTGAGCAGCAGGTGGGTCTTGGCATTCCCGCCCAGAGACGACTGCAGCAGCCGCGTGAGCTTGCTGTCTCGGTATGGAACGTACTTGGACTTGCCATCGGTGAGCACATTGATTACATTGCCCAGCGCTGAGAGTGACTGTAGCTCACCACCACACACAACAACGTGGTAATTGTTAGCAGACCAGTGGAAATCGGTTAACTATCTCATCTCCACATGAACACACACATACACACACACGTCCTTACGCGGTTGATGTGCTTGGCTTCGTCCAGGCGCTTGCCGCTCGCCGCGGTCTTGCTCGCCTTCTCCGATCCTGCCAGGTCCACGAGCAGCAGCTTTCCCCGCACTTTCTCGCGCGTGACCACGTTCTTCTTTGTGAGCGTGAGCGCAAACACGCAGTGGCTGCGACTCGAATCTGCGTTCATCAGCGTCGCGCCTGTGGCTCGCTGGGCGTTGCCCCTCGCGAGAACCGCCATGCCGCTCGCGACGCTCGAGATCAGGATCTCGCTCGCGCCTTCCACGTACACGCCGTTCTCCTTGTCTTCGCGGATCTTCAAGTTGTGTGAGTTGTGTGGCAGCAGCAGATCACGCAGACTCTCCTGGTACACTTCGATGACACTCGCGGTGAGCTGGACATCCCATTGCGAGTCATCGCCACTGCTGGTTCTACGACACCCCCGCTCGATCTCCTGGAAGATCCGCTCCATCGCCCTCGGGATCAGCCCCCGCGCGTCTCCGTCGCCATCGCCAATGGTCGTGAACGTCTTGCCGCTGCCCGTCTGGCCGTACGCGAGCACCGTGCAATTGTACCCAGCGAGCACGTCGTCCACGAATGGCTTGCCGATGCTGTCGAACACTGTTTCTTGCGACGTTTGTCCCGAGAAAACGTAGTCAAAGCAGGAATAGGACGGCGAGCTCGTAGCTGAACCAGTGCTGCTGTTGTTGTTGTTGCCGCTTGAGGCAGTAGCAGCAGAGCTGTCATTTGGATGGACGACGACCGACTGCGCGTCGTCGCTAACGGAGATACAGGACCGACTTGCGGCATCAGCCGCGTCCGAGTCACTGGCGACATCGCGGATTCGACAGCTCACCTGGATGCCGTGGCTCGCCATTCATTCGTGATATTTCACTGGAGCTCTTCGCAGGCAGACATCCTGTTGCGAGTCAATGCTGCACGAATGAACCACCAACACTATTAATATCAAAGACAATCGGCACCAAACTTCAAAATTTCTTCACACTCACGCCCATCCACCCATCCATCCATGTTGATGCTCTACGCACATGTGCAGGATGCAGGCTCTAACCTCAAGACCCCCCATCTTAATGTGGCTGGCGCTTGAACGCTTGAACTGGTCTGTCTACAGATTCTGCTCCTTGGTCTCTTTCGTCGTGGCGAAGAACTCCTTGAGCCGCTCGCCCGAGACGGACAGCCGGAAGAAGTACTGGCCCGGGTTGTTGCCCACGGCCTCGCGCTTCATGTCGTCCATCGAGAAGAGCTCGCGGATGCTCGTGTTGTCCGCGTCGAGCTGGTCCAGGAGCTCGTAGCCGTGCAGCACGAGAAAGTCCACGTCGGGGACCGCAAAGTCGTCGCCCAGGATCTTCGCTTCCTGTGCAGCGTAGGCGCGCAGCACCGAGAGCACTTTTGTGATCGTGTAGCTCCGCACGTGGCCCGTGCCGAACGTCCGCAGGTCGTACACGTTGCGGCTCTTATGGTTTTTGCTCTTGGTCTCGATAAACACTTCGGCAAACACGCCGTGCTCGAGGCCCGCGGTGAATAGCGTGTCGGCCATCTTTGTGCGACGCTGTGCGAGCAGCGAGTGCAGAAACTGGACCGTGGTCTGCAGCGGGAGCACGAACGCGCCGTCGCTGTCCACCAACGGGAGACGCTCTTCAAAGACCGCTTCGAACGCGAGCTCCGGGTGGCGCTTCTTCACGCACGTGCGCACGAGCACGTCGTACACGCGCGGGTCCGCCGGGATGTTGAACTTGAGCATCTCGCGCCAGAGGTAGATCGAGCGGCCGCAGTGGTCCTCTTCACGCAGGCGGCGGAAGAACGCTTCGATGACCGTGTCGTTGTGCGGCTCGTCCGAGTTCGGGTAGAGCGCGCGCAGCACGCCGTCCGGGTTCATGTACGCGGCGAGCCCCATAGAGCCCACGAGCGAGCTGCAGAAGAGCACGGTCAGATAGTGCTCCTGGAAGTCGATGAACGGGATGCTCGCGAGCCCGAGCGCGCCGACGCCGTAGAGCGCGCCTTTGACCTTCTTCGTGTCGATCTCGCCCAGCTCGCCGTGGAACACCGCGTGCATCATCGTGATGTACGTCACGAGGTCCGGCTGGATCTTCTTCTCCTTCATCTCTTCGTAGAGCTGGAACGCGGTCGTCAGCTTGCTCGCTTTCCCGCACGCCTTCAGGATCACGTTGTAGTGCACGAGGTTCGGCGTCACGCTCGGCGACGTCTTGAGCTCCTCCATGAGCGCCAGCGCGGTCTCGTAGTCGCCGTTCTCGCCGTGCGCGTCCATTAGAATCGCGTACGTGTGCTCGTCGGGGATGAGTCCCTGCTCCTTGATGTCCGTGAACAGCTGGATCGCTTCGTCCACGTGGCCGCCCTTCGAGTACGCGCTCATGAGGTTGTGGTACGTGATGTTGTTCATCTCGAGCCCCGCGGCCTTCATCTTGTCCAGCACCACCTGCACGCGCGTCGTGTCGCCCGCAGTGCCGCAGAGCGACAGCAGCGCCGAGTACACGGTCAGGTTCGGGATCGTGCCGCGCTCGATCGCGGTCTCGAAGAGCTCAAAGCCTTTGTTCACATCGCCGAGCGACGAGCACGCCTGGATCGCATTCGAGAGCACGGGGTTCATCAGGAAGAAGTCGTTGTCGAAGAGCTTCTCGGCGAGATCCACCACTTCGCGGTTGCGTCCGAGACGCTGGTAGATGCGCACGCACTCCATCGTGGCAGTGCCATGCAGGATCTTGGAGTTCTCAACCATTTTGCACAGCGGCAGCGCTGCTGCAAGCTGCTCGCGCGTCTTGCAGAGCTGCAGCACGCGACTCGCGGTGCGCAAGAAGTCGAGGTTCGGCTCAAAGTTGGGCTGCTTCTTGCGCGCGACGAGCTCCTCGAGCTGCGCCTCCACCTCCGCCTTCTCGCGCACGCTGGGCTTCCCCGTCGCGGGCTTCTTCTGCATGTTGCTCACCATCTTGGCCGCGCTGATCGTCGGGATGCCGCTCGCGCGGCGCGTCCCCGACTGGAACGGGCTCTTCGGTTGCTTTTTCTGCTGCGGCGGAGTCGATCGCGCGGCTTTCACATTGCTGTCGCTGGAGCGCAGTTGCGGATCAGCCGATGCCAACGAGCGTGGCGCTAGAAGCGCTGAGGACGCTGACGCCCAGCGACGCGCACCGGAGGCAGCGCTGTCCGCCATCAAGGCGCGCGTTGCGGGGAGCCATTGACGCCGCATTGCTCCTGAGCTCCACCTGAATTGATAGAGTTGCTGTTGTTCTGTTTTGGAGATGGCACGCGCATCACCGATGTGCAATAAACCTATGGAATAGCATATGCTGCACCTATTGAAAAGAATGTGAAGCGGACCGGTTCGGGGTTTGAGAATAACTTGGTTTTTGTATACTTTCTGCCACTCTGGTGAACCGTGTCAACCAACTCATTTGAACCGCAGAGCATCTCCATCGTATTGAAACTCAATCCCGAGAAACAAGTATTTCATGCTCAGATGCACGAAATCTAGTCAAAGCACCTAGTATCTAATCATGAGACTATACTAAGATCGTCTTGAAAATACCAAGCCACATTTCTTTGTTATCTGATTGCGGCCGCGAGGCGTGTGCCTGATGATCTTCGCGTTTCTGGAACCTGGACAAATGGAGAAGCACACCACTGACGGACGGACCAACAGTCAGACGGACGCACGCACGCACGCTCGCTCATGCTGCCACCCAAGTCCTTCCTGCTGCAGAAGCTCAGCGAGCCGAGCAACGGCGGCGGCGGCGGTGGCGGTGGCGCCTCGCCGCCCGACACGAAGAAAGATTCGAAAGCCGCACCGCCAAAGTCCAACTTGAAGTGGATCGCGTCGCTCGCGAGAGAAGAGTATGTGCCGCTGACGTTCGGCGTGATCGGCATGAGCGCCGCGTCGGCGATGAACCTCGTGTTCCCCAAGGTCATGGGCAAGGCGATCGACGTGGCGTCGGGCAAGCCTCCGCCGGGCGGCCTGTCGCGCAAGGGCTTCCTCTTCGTCGTGCTCACCACGTTTGTCACCGGCTCGGTCGGCTCACTCGTGCGTGTGTACTCGCTCGGCATGGTCGCAGAGCGCATCGCTGTGAAGCTGCGCAAGCGACTGTACCGCATCCTGTTGGCGCAGGAGACGACTTTCTACCACAACCGCAAGGTCGGTGAGCTCGTGAGCCGCCTCAGCGGCGATTGCCAGGTGACTGCGAACGCGGTCGTGGAGATCATGTCGAACGGCTTCCGCTCGTTGAACTCGGCGGTCGGCGCGTCGTGCATGTTGCTCACCATCTCGCCAAAGCTGTTCTTGGTGTCGCTGTCCATTTTGCCCATGGTGGGTACAGGTGCGATGCTGTTCAGCAAGCTGTCGAGCCGCCTCTCCAAGGTGCACCAGAACTCGGTCGCCAACATGTCGGGGGTCGTGGAAGAGCGCTTGAACAACATCTACACGGTCAAGCTCTTCGCTGCGGAAGAGCAGGAGCAGAAGCTGTTTGACGAGATCAACAAGCAGATCCTCGCGAACGCGTCGCGTGCCAAGCGCGCTCGTGGTCTCTTCATGGGCGGGCTTTCGTTCTCGATCAACTGCTCGCTCTTCTCGGTTCTCTACTTTGGCGGCTCGCTGGTCGGAAAGAATGAGCTGACGATTGGATCGCTCACGTCGTTCGCGCTGTACAGTGGCTTCATGGGTCTCGGCTTCTCGGGTCTGTCGTCGTGCTTCAGCGAGCTCAAGAAGACGCGCGAGTCGTCCAGTGCGCTGTTCAGTCTGTTGGAGTTGCCTCCAGCGGAGGAGAAGGATGGCAAGCAGACACTCGACCAAGTGAAGGGCCTCGTCCGCTTCGAGAAGGTGTCGTTCGCGTACCCATCTCGTCCAGAAGCGTTGGTGCTCGATGGCTTGGATTTGGAGATCCAGCCTGGTCAGGTGATTGCCATTGTCGGCAAGAGCGGTGCGGGCAAGACGACCATCGCGTCGTTGATCACGAAGATCATTGCGCCAACGCACGGCGCTGTGACCCTTGATGGCGTGGACATCCAGTCCCTGAGCTCGAGCTGGCTTCGCAAGCAAATCGGTGTCGTCAACCAGGAGCCGTCTCTGTTTGCGTCGACCGTGGCGGACAACATCACGTACGGATCGCCTGTGCGCGATGAAGCGCGTCTGATCGCTGTTGCGAAGGAGGCGCACGCGCACGAGTTTATCATGACGTTGCCGAACAAGTACGACACTTTTGTGGGCGAAAAGGGGTTTGAGCTCTCCGGCGGACAGAAGCAGCGCATCGCGATTGCGCGTGCGCTCTACAAGCAGACCAAGATCCTGCTCTTTGACGAAGCTACGAGCTCGCTCGATGGCCAAAGCGAGAACGCTATCCGCCAAGCGATGGAGTCTGCTTCCCAGAACCGCACAGTGTTCATCATCGCCCACCGTCTGAACACGATCAAGCACGCTGACCGCATCATTCTTCTCGAGAATGGCGCGATTGTGGAGACTGGCACTTTCGACGAGTTGAACAAGGAAGGATCGAAGTTTCAGTATTTGCTACACAGCCACTCTGCAATGCTTTAAGAAGTGATGGTTGATTAAAGAAGAGATAAAAAGTGCGAGCTCTTTGAGCTCGTTTTATCAGATATCTTCTGAGTTGTGTCACCCTGTCTTGTTCTCAATGTCTTGCGTGCTCTCAGTTTGGACTTTTACAGAGCACGATGGGCACTGACCGATGACAATCTCCAAGTGATCCGCGTATGCGTTCATTTGCGTCAAGTTGTCCTAAAAGACGCACATAGTGATCAGCCACCCACTCGTATGTAATCAGAGCGACAAAATGATAGCATACATGTGGTACTCGTACCTCGAGGACCTTGATCCGACTTTCGAATTCTGCTTGATCGACTTCTCCAGATTTCTCGGCCGGAGGGACATTTGCAAGCTCGTGCACCTTGTTTTCGGCCTCTGCAAGCTGTTCATGCAGCTGATTGATTTCATCAACTTGATCTTGCAACTTTGTTGCTACAGACTTCCTTTCAGCACAGGCCTCAGTGAGCTCTGCAACAGTTCTTTCATGCTCGACTACACAAAAGATGTGAGAATATGAACCTACAGGAGGGAACAAATGCAGAAATCCTACCTTGCAGGATCTCCATCGCCTTTTGCATTTCGGCGATCTCGCCTTGCAATTTGATCTTCTCGTGCTCGTGTTCTGACTTGAGTGTGGAGCAAGACTCGCACTCTTTTGGGTCCGGGTGCGGCGAGCTGATGCTTGCCTCAGCTTGTTCCGTTGAACCTGGATGTCCGCATTCATGATGTGTCAGCAACTAACCAACCAGAGCTGCAAGCTTTGTAAAAGTAAGTACGTTACAAACCCGCATCTTCAACAGAATTCATTCCAGCATCTTGACCACTGATATCATCTTCACCGTTAACGACGGAATTTGCTTGCTCCTTGATTTGTTTCCAAATGTCAGAGTTGCTCGAACATCGAGATAAACAGTGAGCAAAAAAGTCATGACAGTCTTACATCAACCGCTTCTGCAGGATCTGGTGGTCCTTGCGCCAACGCTCGCTTTCTTTTGTTCGGCTCGGAGCCAATCCACTCCTCACACTTGTCTGCGACTTCAGCAGTTATCTCCAAATCTTCTGGCACGCATGACCATTTTAGCAACTAGTGTGGTGAGAGGCAATAAAGACACAAGTTCACCTTGGATGCGTGGGAAGACATTAGCAGACTGCAGCTGAGAAAGCAATTGTGTGGCGGTTTTCATACGGCACGCCAGTGATCTGAAGCAGCAGGAGTGTTAGACCCATTAATTGAATTACAATGCAGAGCAAGCATAGACTCACACCACGAGCCACCCACTTCATGTATCCGCGCTTCATATCGCGTGTTTCATCTTCGAGTCGATGGATTTTCTTCATCAAGGTTGACTGAGATTCGCGCGAAGCCTTCAGCTCCAGCTTCAACTGCTTGATCTCGCTCTCTCGCTCTTCTTTTGCCCGCTGTAAGCTGCCGATTGTCTCACACAATTTAGCCTTACTATCGTGCGCGATTGCAATTTCCTCCTGGGCTGCTCACAGTCATTCGGCAACATCGCACACGAGTTAGATGCTGACACCGCTTCACTCCCGCACATCCACAAACAGCGCGCTGCTGCACAAAGCACAAAACAGCGCAAAACAGCAATGCGCAGAGATCCCAACCTTGCAGAAGTTGTTCTTTGAGAAGACGCTGCTGCGTTCGAATCGACGTGTGCTCGGCGCTCTCCCTGGTCGTGCGCTGCTCGTGGTTGCTCAGCTCCTGCAGGATGCTCTCGAGATGCGCCAGCTGCGGTCGCGCCATGCTCACCATCTAGCGCTGGCCTGATGATCGCTCTTGCTTGTTGCGTCGTCTGTGTCTTGGTCTGCGATGTGGAAGGGAAATTGCGGAATGCGGCGAATGTTTGACCATAGCCCGCACTGGGGTGGCGTCAAAAGTGCAACTTGAACGACCATCACTCTTCGCGCGCAAAAGGAAAGCCTGCCTCTTTCTGTAAATTATTCAAACGAGGTGGGCTCTGTAAAAAAGTGAAAACGGTACACAACGTTTGTTCATCACAGGCAGATTGGATGGATACATTTTCGCGATTGGTTCAATTGAGCAGATGTGTGGGTGAGTGAGTGGCAGGCACAGAGGTTGCGCATCGTGCAACTGCATTACTACTGCAACGCGCGAGAGCGGGCGGGCACGTCGCTGCAGTGTATGGCCCTTCGTCGCCATGCCCATTGCTTTTGCTCTAGGGTGAATTGTGCGGAACGGGAGGCTGTGAACAGCCAGGGAGAAGCACCCTCGACTCTTTTTTTGCGAGTTGCAGTGATAGGAAAGGAGAGAGGACGAGGATTTGATCCCAGTTCGTAAACTGATCCTAATTTGAACCCTCCGATCGCGCGACAAAGATACACTTCTGTCTCCATTATGTGCGATGAGACCAGAAGTGCCGTCGACGAGCGCATCTTTGAATGGATATGAGCCGATCTTTCGCGACCAGCGTCTACAAGTTCTATTAAGCGGGCTCTCATCTTCTTTGTTCAGCTGTTTTAATCGGATGCAAGATTTGTCGATGTGCTATACATGTATGCACTTTAGCAGCA
Source organism: Globisporangium viniferum (assembly GCA_023333705.1). Taxonomy (NCBI): domain Eukaryota; phylum Oomycota; class Peronosporomycetes; order Pythiales; family Pythiaceae; genus Globisporangium; species Globisporangium viniferum. Next base: position 880 of record JAASFI010000609.1, on the reverse strand, counting down.
ACAAGCTCTTTTGAACGCACCCAAAGGATAACATAATTTCGTTGCAAGCAAGGGTCAATCTTTCCAAGTCAAGGCGCAATGCATAACAGCGTTTTTGTGTGAATGACGAGTGCCCAGTGATGCACACCGCATCACTGCTTTCGCATTCTTGGGCCCCTTCATGAGAGTGGCATTCGGTTGATTGTGTGCGTTTCAGTGAGGCAACTCTGCGGCTTCCTCCGTGGGGATCGTTTCAGACGATTTGCGTCTCAAGAGCCGAGACAAATCCTGATTGCGTTGGTGATGGCGATCAACCAGCCCCCATTTTCGCACAGAGAAGAGCGAGAGAAGAGAACACAGGTGCTCTGCTGTAGATGGACGAACGCTCGCCGCCCCATCTGTAATCAGATGAAAATCTCGAAACTCCACCAAAAGAATCCGTTGTTTTCGGTCGGGAATCGGAAGAGCTGATTCGGTGGGAAAATGACCTGCCCAAGCTCACGGGGAAAACGGGTTTGGACCCGTTTTCACAAAATACCTTGTGTTTTGTATGGAAGCAGAATGTAGGTCGACCCAAACCCGTTTTCAGACATGGCTACATTTTCAGAGCAAGACCAAATTGCAAAGTCCAGTTGAAATAGCGAACGGAAAAGCCCCTCTGGCTGGTTATGATCGCCTCTTGGTGCTCTCCTGATCATCACTGAGGCGAGGAGCAGGTTCACTCCTTGATAACCAAAGCTGTTCGCCGCTCCATTCACAGTCTCTTTCATTCGGCATTTTGCGTCCTCCTGCTCCATTCGCTCGATCGACTCCATCTTTCTCAATCTCCACGATGAAGCTCATCAGCATCTTCGCTGCCGCCTTCGTCGCGGCCATCGCTGGCACCTCCTCCACCGGCGTC
>JAASFI010000608.1:0-21955 GCA_023333705.1 Globisporangium viniferum | reverse complement strand
ATTCTTTTGATTTCTAAACTATATAAAACGAATCTTCAACCTAAAGCACGTACCCAAGTCGTGGGACACGCACCCAATGTTTATGCTACTTGTTCTTTTGCTATCCTAATGTATGGAGAAAATGAATATAGAGAAAATGATAATGGCCACACGTTCATGAGTGATGGTCCATCCTTACAGTCGCTAATAACTCTGCAATTGCGATGAAATTAGGTCGGGGATTACATTCACTGCTGCCCGGAGCATGAACCTGTAGGGACGAATCTGGTGGATTCTGGTTATAGTTCTTCCTGTTGATATCTTTTTTAATTTTTCGTTTTTCATAATATGTTTTTCGTTTTTTATTTATTTTTGGTCATTTTATTTCATTTGTTGGCCTTTTCTGATTTTTTAGGTCTTTTTATTTAATCTGCGTTGGATTTCACTAAAGCAGCTGTCGGTGCCTTCCCAGTGCATAAGACTGTGTGCAAGTCATAGTTGCACACAGCAAAACAACGCTGATAGGGGTAGGGTGAACGTAAAATTCGGGCAAGGGAACCGCTTGTCTCGGTCACATCGAGAGGCATCTCCCCCTGTAATAACCGGAGAGGGTATAAGAGAACCCAACCCGGTTATTACTGGGGTTTATAGAGACAGGTGCCGTCACACCTGCTTCTCTTCACACCTGCCAGCCGACTGCTAACGCAGTTACGGTTAGCCGTCCAGCCCCCAAAGCGAGGTTCTAAGTCGCCCGGAAAGCTTTGCTGGCTTCGTACATGGCAAACACAGCCTACTAATTAGAAACATGCATAGCTGCCGCCAGCAGGTTGGTGAATCACTCCAGGGCATACTATTTCACAGTTTAGGGTTTTCCATACCCGGGTCCGACAGTGAACAACCGTCATAGCACACAGCTAATACATGAATCCATTCAAAGCGTCCGTCCATGCTGACAAACATCAGCACTTGAGTGGCTAACAACGCATCGAGCCCCTGCTCTGCGCGGTCGGTGGCAGGGCCCGGTTCCCACACCACGGACACCATTTTGTTTGTAACTCAACACATACAACCACGTATATTACAAATTTAACACACACGTATACACACACAGTACATACATTCGCACACACGTACACACGCACACACATACCACGCCCGCACCTCGCCTGCTCTGCTCGCTCGTTTACTCTTCTTCCCCCGCTGTCGCTTTTCAAACTGACAGGCAGCTTTCAAAAAATAAAAAGCAGACGGACACCCGTTAAAGTACGATTGAATTTGCGTAAATTACGAAAATAGTGCGTGACGGTTACGGTACTACCTGTCTCTAATATTTTGTATGGCAAATTACAATTCGGGATTTGTACCGCGGACGGACGCACGCACGAACACACGGCGGTGCTGAAATAGAGAAGGTGATTATTTTCGAGGCGCGCGATAATCGCCTACCTAACGTAGGCCAAAGTAAACAACAACAATAATAGCCTACCTAACGTAGGCCAGCCCTGCAGACATCTTGATGAGAGTATACTCTTGCTGGATTGGTCTTATCCGATATCGGGTAAGGCAAATCCCGCAAGAGCGAACTTTTATTTGCTTCACATTTGTGAATGCCTTTACCTTTGTATAGAGTCTTTTTTGTATTTCCAGTATAAGCGAATTTGTATTTGCTCACAACTAGAAAGAACCGCACTTGTACTGTTTTCCGGTATAAGCGATTTTCACTGTACTCAAATTTCAAATCTTCTCCTCACAAAAAATGCAATACAAGAAATGTGGACCATAAGTTTGGGTTTCAAGCAACACTGCACAACATTTATGATGTGAGTGTTGAGCAATGTTGCTCCAGACAGACGGATGGACACAAAATAATGTATCCTGGGGCATTATTAACGATTTTTATTACTTTTAGAGGTAAATGCATAAATGAAGGTGTTTAACGTTAAACTGAAAAATGACAATATTTTTATACAATATATAGTTTTATAGATGTTCGGGGCTGGCTTCACCCCGACGTGAACCCTTCCCCTCGTTTTCTGATTGGTGGAGATCAAAAGTAAGACCTCAAACACGAGGTTTAAAGAACCTGAGGCCATTTGGCGATACAGAGACACTCCGATTTCGGACAAACCTCGACATCGACGAAGCCTTTTGTCGAGATTTATCCGAAAAGTTGATGCTTTTCGGAAACCAATTCGCCCCAAAATCAGTCCGTTCGCCCGCCGTCTACACCTACCCTCGAGGTAAACGTCGTCTCGTAAGGACCAATGGGAGGCGAGCTTTCGCATCCACAGTTTATGATTCTGTTTCCAGAATCAGTTATCTGACTCCAGAAGCAGGTGCCTGGATCTGGAACAACTCATTTTCAACTAGCAGTCATCTGAATCTGAAATGGTGCTCGAGCATTTTTTGAAGTTGACTTCTCTGATTCACTATATGCTCTCTGATTCCTTGTTTGACTCCTTTTTTGAAATACCTATGATCAAAACCACTACCGATTTTGATCATACAGTAGAACACCTCTAAGAACGGATTTGCCGTATAAAAATCCTCACCCGAATGAAAGCCCAGTCGGTAATTCCGGTATGGAACAGTCTTCAATACAAATCTCTATTTGAAAAGTTGTTATCTCCGGTTAAATTCGTTTTGGGGGGCTGTTTGAGCCTGCTACTAATAAATAGAACACTGGGCACTATTCATGCAAATCCGTTAGTCCAAAGCTTCCTCCCATTATGACCCATAAAAAATAGTCCAATATATATAATTTTATACAGGTTTTAAATGGATGCATGTATCTATTTTATACGAGAAAGAGTTCCTAAACTCGCTAAGTATCTCTGGCATCCCGCCTCACAGGTTAATACTCAAAGTTGGATCTCCAATCATGATGATGCGCAACCTCAACAACGATATCGGTTTGTGCAACGGCACACGTCTGCGGGTTGTAGAGCTGCGGAACAACTGCATCTGTGCTACGATCATGGCCGGCTCGAGGAATGGTCAGCAAGTGTTCATCTCCAGAGTCGTTCTCATCAGCAGCGAGGGTGAATACCCATTCCAGCTACGCAGGAAGCAGTTCTCGACTCTGCCTGCATTCGCGATGACGATCAACAAAGCTCAAGGACAGTCTCTGCATCGTTTAGATCTGTACCTATCGTGTCCAGTGTTCGCTCACGGTCAGCTGTACGTTGTGCTATCAAGAGTGACCTCTCGCACGAGTATCAAAATTGCTGTTGTTCGTCCAGAACTCCAAGAATACAATGGTGTGTACACAAAAAACGTGGTGTACCGAGAAATCTTCGAGACTCGAGGTTGAAGCACAGGATAAGAACAAGAAAAAGAAAATTAGGATAGGACAAAACGAATACAAACAACACCCAAACGAAAGACAACGGAAACAAAAATAAAAATTAGGATAGGAAACAAGAAGAAGCACCAAACCAAAGAAAACAAAGAACAACAGAAAAAGTAGAAACGTAAAAAAGCAAATAAAATGCATGTTGCATGTGAACCACTGGCTTCCCAAGCTAAATCTCTGGATACTTCTGAACATAAAGACACATACAACCACTTTGGACTCCACATAAACCCCCGCCCGCGTAGCGGGCGGCGCTCGGCTAGTCTTTATATTGACAATGACACCATCCGTCACGCATGAAAAACGGTAACGCTCCATATTTGTAATTTTGGATTTGTAAGTAGTCCTTTTTGTAATTTGGATAAATTGGATTGGATGGCAGATCAAAACCACGCCACACATTCCTGTCAGTTCAATTGACTATTTATAGTGGGTGAAACCGATTTATTTTTGAAGAGTCGTGAGTTCGCCACGTGCACGATTGCCCGAGCGCAGCGGGAGCAGCAGAGACCACTGGCTCGCTCGCACGCGCTCGCAGTCTTGCGTCGTAGCGCACCTCACTCTATCACTTGCACCGCCGCGCACGCACATCCCAAGCTCGCTCGCGCCGCCGCTACTCTCACCACTTGCTTTCGCAAAATGTGCCAAATCATTTGTATTGTTCGTTTTAGGCTATTGCTACTGCCTAAAATAGAATATACGCTTGGTTTTGCCACTATCGTTTGCTTCGCGTCGTTTGAAGTGCAGCAATGGCACCAGGGAAGCACAAAGTGTTTCGGATCCATGAAAAGCGCGACGGCCCTAGCGGCCCAATGTATGTGGTCGAGCGGGTCCGCAGCCCCAGTGAAGACACGTGGACTCTCAAGCCCGAGCAGAAGCTCATCGACATGGGCTGTCAGGCTCTGATTTCGCTGTTTCGCGGGTATTCCGCGTGGAGGGTGGGAGCACCTGAGGGCGAGTCGCGCGCATGGGCCGACTTCTACCGCAATTTCCCTTCTCAGCCCACGTTTGCCAGCAGCCGCAACGGGCTTGGAACGTGCGTTCTGGAGAGTCTGCGCATCGCTGCTTCGATGCTCCGCGTTGATGGCGCCTTTTCCGAGGAGCGAGCTGAGGCTTTCGAGCGAATGAAGGGAATGAAACTAAGCAACATTTCGTGAGAGATGTTGGTTCGATTTGTCGACTTCTACAACAAGCTGCAAAGGAAGGCAAAGCAGCCGCAAGCGCGCGCCGGCAGCCGCTCAACGAACATTGCGAAGAAGCACATGCGCGGGATACTCGATTTCGAGCTTCCCACTAGCGTTTACCTTTGCGGCGCATTCAACCACAGCGGTGTCGGTCACGCAGTTGTGCTGCAATCTAAAGGCGCGAGCACGGTTTGGTGCCACGACCCTGCAGTGCGCACGAAGGCGGTGAGGTTCACAAGGGGAAAGCGGATTGGATTCGCCGTTGGAACTTCATTCAGGAAATTAAACTTGACATTTCGTAATACAAAGGTCTCCTCAAACTTATATTGTCAGCTTCGTTCGTACATGTTGATATCCTCGCAGTCACTTTTCAATTCGCGCAATAGGAAGCAGATCCCAGTTTCTCCAAGTCAGTATTTACAAGGCACTGGGTATGTGTTGTCTCACAATTTGCACTTCAAAGATTTGGTCCTGTGCGATGTGTAACGAGCACTTGCGGTGTAAAATTGTAGGCAATGAGTGGAGGAGCAGGCAACGCCAACGAGTAAGTAAACGTTTGTCTTTTCGCCATGGTGCAGTAGAGCTTTGTAAAGTTATGTATTGTGTTGCAGAAAGAGGTGTCGACCGAGGTCTCTAGGAGATTGAGTCCATTTACGCCGCACCCGACAACGAAACGCCTTGCGACAAGCGACGGAGATTGGCTAACAAGCGCACGGCGGTGTCTCGATTCAAGTCGCGCCAGTGAGAATGTGAAGAGATTTCTGGCGGACAGGGCAGAGCAACTACGACCCGCATCCGCGAAGAAGAGCGGAAGACAGAGGAAGATGATCCGGAGGAGTTCCTCCTGCGCGTCACCCATCGTAGCGAGAGAGAGCCGGCCACTTGAGTTCCTGTTTCAAGACCTGAAAGCAGGGCCTTGCTCGGTAACGACAGTCTCATACACCTTCGAACTGTCGAAAAGGATCGCCAAGCTCAGCGGTGTGGTCGATTTAGCGCTGAAGAAAGTGCTGCGCATCGACAACTGAACTCCAGTCGCCGCTTAGACGCGAGATCACGCCAGTCGACAGAGGAGCGGCTTCGAGAGAATTCCCAGCAGCGCACTGACAGGGCCGAGCGAGGTGATGCTATTCGACTACGACAGCAGCTGAGACGAGCTTCAGCATCTGCCTTCGTGAACGCTGTCGCTGTTTGCGCGCTCAGAGAGTTCGACGAAGTTGATGTTCCCGGAAACTCGGTTGGAGAGATGGCGGCTGTTTGCGAGTACTGCGACGCGTTCAAGTGGAAGGATGAATCTGCGAATGCCTGCTGTCTCAAGGGAAAAGTCTTCTTGGCTCCGTTCTGTGATCCTCCGGAAGAGATCCAAGCGCTTTTCTAGCAACCGCGATTTCTCGAGCAAGTTCACAGCTGCAACAGTGCCTTCGCGTTCACGTCGATGGGAGCAAAGGTGGACCAGTCTTTGGCAAACGCTCGCGACGGCGTGTACACCTTCCGCGTCCACGGGGGGAGATCAGTCATATGATCGGTTCGCTGCTTCCAAGTGAGTCATCCCCTCCAGCTTTCGCACAGATCTATGTGTTTGACGGAGATATGGAGAACCAGGTGAACGCCCGATGCTCTATTATGAGCGGACTCGACCGAGACATCGTTACTACGATCCTGCGAGTACTGGTCGAGCACAACCCATTTGTGCTGCAGTCCTTGACGGCGGCAGAGTTTGCAAGGGACGAGCAAGTGAAGAATATTCGGCTCACCATCCACGAGGCTCCAGGGACAGATTCGCGACGCCACAATCGTCCAACAGCCAGTGAAGTTGCCGCGATTATTCTGGACGACAACGACATCGCTGCGCGCGACATCGTCCACCATCCTCGCGATCAACCGCTCATGAGAATTTCCGACATGCATCCTGCATTCGATCCGCTCCATTTCCCTCTCCTGTTTGTGTACAGCGAGCATGGATGGTCGACGGCTGTTCGCTATGCTGGAGACACGGCTCGCTACAACAACACGAAGGTTTCGATCAAGGAGTTCGTTGGGTACCGTCTGCACATCAAGAAGAGCGATTTCAACTTGATCCCCCGCGCGTCCAGATTGTCCCAACAGTGGTGCGTGGAGGAGTACGTGAAAACGGAGCTGCACGCGCTTCGCTTCATCCGAACGCACCAAAACGATCTCCGAGCGGAGCTGTATCGGGGTATTCAAGACATGGTAGGCAACAACGACCATGCACTTCAACGCGTGGGGCCCACATCGTCCTTCCAGCGACCTTGGCGGGAGGAGAGCGCTACATGCGAAAGCAGTACTACGACCCGATGGCTATCGTTCGCGCGTTTGAAAAACCAGATCTGTTCGTGATGGTCACTTGCAATCCCGAATGGCTGGAGATCAAGGAGGCCCTTCTTCCCGGTCAGACAGCGCAGGATCGTCCCGACATTGTCGCTCGCGTTTCCCTGTTGAAACTGAAAGCAATTCTCAACGACATAGTGAAGGAAAAGATTTTCGGGAAGGTGGTTGCCCACGTGTTCGTCATTGAGTCTCAGAAGCGAGGGCTTCCTCATGCACACATGCTGATCAAGCTGGATGAATCGTCGAGGCCAAAAACACCAGAAGACTACGACAAGTTCGTGAGTGCTGAAATTCCAGATCCGAACGTGACCTCGCGGCTCTACGATGCGGTGACAAGCTGCGTGATACATGGTCCCTGTGATACCTTGAACCGAGGTACTCCATGTATGCGGGACGGCGTGTGATCGAAGGGATTCCCCAAGGACTTCAATGAAGAGGCTTGATAGGGCGGCAAAGGGTATCCAGTCTACAAGCGCCAGAACAATGGAAGAACTACACTTCGTCGCGGAGTTGAGCTGGACAACCGATGGGTGGTCCCGCACAACCCGTATTTATCGGTCAAGTTCAACTGCCACGTCAACGTGGAGATCTGCTCGACAATTGCCTCCGTGAAGTATCTCTACAAGTACGTGTACAAGGGGCATGATCGAGCGGCGATCACGGTTGGTGCGGATCCTGACCATATCGCTGCGGGCGTAGCGGCTGTGCAACTGGATATCGACGAGATCCAGCAATACCAAGACGGGAGATACGTGTCCGCTCCGGAGGCGTGTTGGATAATTTTCAAGTTCAAGCTGCAGGAGAAGTCGCACACAGTCGTCCAGCTGCCTGTTCACACGGAGGGTTGTAACTACGTCACTTTTCGCCCGAGCGATGACGCTGCCGGCGTTCTGAACAACGCACGCCACACGATGCTCACGCGATTCTTCGAGGTGTGCGCAGAGGACCCAGATGCAGCAAATCTCCTGTACCACGAGTTTCCGCAGCACTACACGTGGCAAGGGAAGACATGGAAGACTCGCCAGCGAGGTGGTGAGAAGGTGATCGGGTGGATGATTTGGTGCAGTCTAATGGACAGTGAGCGATACTTCTTGCGAATGCTGCTATGCTATCACCGCGGACCAAAATCATATCAAGATCTTCGTACCATCGGCAGAAATCACTACGCTACATTCAAGGAAGCAGGTCGGGCGGCTGGGTATCTCGAGGACGGCAGCGAGTGGCACGTGTGTATTTGTGAAGCCACGTCGACGGGGATGCCATCTCAAATTCGTCTTCTCTTCGTCGTGATTTTAGTCTACTGCGAGCCAAGTGACATCGCGCAATTGTGGAGAGAGTCACTTCACGCTGTGTCCAAAGACTTCCAGCGAAACGCGAGTCGTGATGCATCAGCACCAATTGTGATCTACCAGACGCTCAAGGCTATTGATCAACATTTGCAGAGCAACTCCAAGCGTCTGTCCGATTATCCATCCTGCCTCAGCTCAACGCGTACTCGCATTTGGAAGACGCTCCAACGAATATCAATCGACTCATCTGTGGTGAGTCTTCGTGCGACCAAGAAAAATTGAAGCAAATCGTAGACGGGATACAAGACTTCAACGACGATCAGCGCAAGGTGTTCAAAGAAGTGATGGAAGCTGCCGACAAAGAAACCAGTCCTCAGCGGCTTTTCTCCCTCGACGGACCAGGTGGCACGGGCAAGTCATTCCTGCTCAGCAAGATTCTGACTGCGGTGCGTTTGAAGAAGAAGATCGCGCTAGCAGTGGCGTCCAGCGGGATCGCCGCACTTCTGCTCATGGAAGGGCGGACGGTGCATTCAAGGTTCAAGTTGGGAACCGAGCTCACTTCGACTTCGACGTGCAGAATTCCAACGCAGTCTCATCTCGCAGATCTGATCCGGCAGTGTGAGCTGACCGTGTGGGACGAAGCTCCGATGACACGCAATTTTGCATTCGAAGCTTTGAACAGGACGCTCAAGTCGCTGATGGAGAACGACGCACCGTTCGGAGGAAAGGTAGTTCTTCTCGCTGGCGACTTCAGGCAAATTCTTCCTGTGGTTCCCCGCGCGACGGCAGGAGAAATCGTGTCTGCGTGTGTGAAGAAATCGTGTATGTGGAGTCACTTTAAGACGCTCCGGATTAGCACGAATATGCGTGTGCAAAACGCTCCGAATCTGGGTGACGCCGCAGAAATCCAGGAATTCGCAGATTTCCTGCTACGGATTGGTGAAGGGCGACATGACCGGTGCGCGACTCAGGGCAGAAGCCATGCAAAGATTCCCCGTTCCATGATCGTCGAAAGTCAGGATGGCCAGAATTCTGTGAGCGGTCTGATCGAGCACATTTACGGAGACATTCGCGACAGACACGCGGAACCCAGCTACTTCTCCAGCAGAGCTATCCTGACTCCTATCAGCGTGGATGTCCAAGCCATTAACCAAGCCGTCCTCGAGTCGCTCCCAGGAGAATCGGTCGAGTACCTTTCAATCGATTCTGTCGAAGAACACGGCCAAACTCAGAGCAACCTCTATCCAGTCGAGTTCCTCAACACTCTCACGGTATCAGGAATGCCTCCGCACAAGCTACAGCTCAAAATTGGGACTCCGGTCATGCTACTTCGCAGCATCAACGGAGAGCAAAGTCTCTGCAATGGAACGCGTCTCCAAGTTCACCAGCTACTCCGCAATTGCATCGTCGCGAGAATCCTCACTGGGGCTTTTTCCGGCATGCGCGTCACAATCCAGCGAATTCCACTGGCGGCAAATGAATTGATGCTGCCGTTCCAGCTTCACAAGCGCCAATTCCCAGTTCAAGTGTCGTTCGCCATGACGATCAACAAGGCCCAAGGTCAGTCGGTTCACCATCTTGGTGTCTACCTTCCCCAGCCAGTCTTCTCGCACGGTCAGCTTTACGTCGCACTTTCTCGAGTGACTTCGAGGGCCAACATCAAGATTCTCATCGACCACAGCGTCCACGAAGAAGAAGATCACGTGTGCGTTCAGAACGTCGTGTATCCCGATGTACTTCCCTGAAATAGGTTTGCATAAGTTCACTTTTGCATTTTCTGCATATAAATTTCAAAATACATGCTTCAACTTTTCTAATCAGCATTTATCAGTTACTTGGCATAAGGTTGTAACATATAGAGCGCCTTTCTATCGAACATCTGTTTTCTTGCTCCAAAACATGGGCGGAACATGGCCAGAAGGCCGAACGCCGCAGCGTTGGCACAACTCAGTTCCCGATTCCTCCCGCAGACGACACCACAGATAATAAAACTGAAGTGGTTGCGTGAGTGAGTAACGCGACGCTGTGACCAGTGCATCCAACAGCAACTCCAGCAGCACGCAGTCAGTCGCGCGATTGCCACAATACGAGCGTGTGAGAGAGCCTGCGTGCGCGCCAAGAGACACCTTTTTGAACCGGCACACGCTGACTGTCGATTACCGTTCAGTAAGCAGATTACGTACATACGCCCACCCGCTCATTGGTCGACCGAAGGGCGACTGGACACTTACGAACTTGGCTGGCTCGTGGGCGAATATTTCGGTTTATTAGCCGGCAAACGATCGAACAAAAGGCAGTTAAGTTCGTCCGTTCAAGCTATCCAGTATGCGCGTCGACTCGATAATGGACGCCTCCGGTTCGAGCGACACGCAGACGCCCGCTGCTGCTACAACTACAACCACAATCGCAGTGTCGCCGATCACCACGCCGCCGCTGTTCTCGGAGCTGCCACCGCTTGCGCCGTTGTCGCCGCCTTCGCCAGTCGTCGCTCCGCCTGCTGCTGTGCACAACACCAACAACTGCGACAACGATAGCGCTGCGAGCGAGCAGCAGCAAGAACAGGAATCACGAGCCAACGCGTACCAGCGCAAGCGCGCTGAACGCATGTTCTCCTGCGAGAACATGAAGGACCTGGACCGCGATCTGCGCATCACAGGCGCGACCAAGAAAGGCTCGAGCTGGCAGTACCACATCGAAGTGCTGGACACGCGCGTGCGCATGCCAAGCTTCACGGACCCGGGCTGCTTGGCGTCGTCGACCGTGTCACCAAGAGCAACAGCAGGAACAGCAGCACCACCACGAGACAGCGCAGCGAACCCCGTAGAAGGTGACGCGTCGTACGCCGAGCTACCGCCGATGGTACGCTACTCGGTCATGCGGCGCTACAACGATTTCCGCCAGCTCGTGATATACCTGTCGGACACGTACGGTCCCGAGCTGCTCGAGACGCTGCCAAAGTTCCCCGAGGGCGGTATCATGTCGTACATCCGCGGCGACGACCCGCGCCTGCTCAAGTACCGCAAGGAGCAGCTGCAGAAGTTCCTGCGAGCGCTCGACGAGCACCCGCACTTGAAATGGTGCAAGGGCTTGACGCACTTTCTCCGGCCCGACATCCTCGAGCTCACGACGATCGGCGGCATGTTCCAGACGAATGCAGAGACGTCATCTGAATATCTAGGTGGTGGTCTTGTGCCGCAGCCCCCGACGTCGTCGAGCGGATACGTGTCGCTCTCACTGGTGAAATCGCCCGAGATCCGCTTTAGCAAGCAGCTCACGAGCACCGACGGCCGCGGCGACTGGAAGCGGCGACGCGTGCCGTTCCCGATCTGGGGCAGCAGCAATGAACCGGAGATTGGTGCGGACGTGAACGTGAAGAAGCGCGTCTCCTTGACCGAAGAGGAAGACGACGATGACGACGAGGATGATAACAGCAGTGAAGAGAATGTCGACCAAGGCAAAAATACAGCCGAGAAGGGCGAGGAGCGAGTCAGGAATCGAGGCGACGACCGCCAGGAGCAGGAGGGAGAAGACTGGAGACTGGAGCAGCAGAAGAAGGCGACGAAGCTGATGAAGCTGCTGTCGCTGGAGCCGCCAACAACAGCGCAGTGAAGGGGGGTTCGCTCATCTACCCTCAATATTTTTGTTCTTCCAGTCGACACGATCTATCTATTCTATTCTACAGTATACCCACCCAATCATCACCAGTACCAGCACCAGCTAGCTCTATTTTTCTTCTCTACCAAGTTTGACTCTTGCAGTATCCATCCATCTATCCAGCCATAGCAACACAAAACGAAATACACCCAGGCGTTCTCCTCCTATACAAAGAAATCGCGGTCTTGTGGAAATTTGAATCGCAATGCCGCTATTCTCTCGTGAAAGTGCTTGGTGGCTAAAGAAAGACCTCAACAAGGCGAGAAAGGTGAACACAAACAGGCAAGCGGACATGCGAAAGATCTTGAAGGCAGTTCGGTTAGGCAGTTGCGAAGTTGTACAGCGAGAAGAAGTAGGGTACTTGAAGTGGCGACGAAGAATTCTCACGAGACGCGAAAGTCGACTTGGTAGAAGACGCCCTTGTCGCTGGCTTTCGAGACACACTAAAGTGGCTCAGTTGAAGAACGCGAGCTGGAGATGAAGGAAGACCCAGAACGCTGGCTATGGGGAGTGTTTGCGCTGTCACTTGAAGAAAGAAGTTATGCTGCTGCTGATCGACCAATACGAAGTGAATCAATCACCTGAACAAACTGGCGGGCGCGAGTCTCGTGTATGGAGATCAAGAAGAAAGTTGACAAGTCTCATCTCCCGCAAGCGCACGCGCAGCTCGCGAGTGTCAGTTTCAAAGCTCCTGTTGGGTGGTACCTCAGGAGCCTGCTGACGGATCTGAATGACACCTGGCACTTCGCATTGTTCAATGAGGAGCAGTTGCTGACTCAAATCGCGCTCAAGCATCTAAAGAACCCGCTTGTCTTCATCAAAGCAGTGGTCGTCCATAAGGACGGGAAGGTGCCGTCCATGGGCCGCCATCTTTGGTGGTGCGCATACGCACGGTCAGATGACGGGTGCATCAGGAATCCGATGCTCTCGTGGCGAGAAGTACGAGATCACGCTGATTTACGCATACACAGAAGCTTTCATTCGCAGTCAGTGGTGGGTAAGGATAAACATCTTGCGAGTTCTGCAGATTTTGTTGTCTAATGAGTTCTCGCGTTGAAAATATATGGAGATATCTACGCAAGGGCATACATGGTGACTGGGTAGAGCTCTTTCGGGAAGTGCTGCTGGCGCTCCTTGGCGAGGATCGTGAGCCCAGCCTGCTTGAAGAGGCTGACGTAGTACACAGCCGACCTGACGGCGTTACAAAGAGAAGCTTGAGTTAGCTTAACGAGTTCATACTCAATATGAATGAACACCCCTATCAAAAGTTCATACCGCGTGATGCTGCTGTCCTCCGAGTCGATTTCGTACGGGACGCCCGAGAGCAGCGTGTTCTCCTTGATGCCGATCCAGCCGTTCGGGCGCAGCGCCTGCTTGCAGCGCTTGAGGAAGTGCACAAAGTCGGCGTCCGTCAGGTGCGACGAGACCCACTGCACCCAGATGAGGTCGTACGACTCGGGCTCCGGCTGGAACTCCTGCAACCCCATGCAGTAAAGGTTGCGGACGCGTGCGACGTCCGAGTTGTGGCGACCAATGTACTGCGGAACGCTCTGCAGCAGCCGCGGGCTCTGCTCGACGAGGTCCACGCGCTCAAAGTGCGGCAGCAACAGGAACTTGGACACGCGACCAATGCCCGCGCCGCAGTCGACCGCCAGCTCACGCTTCCAGCCGGGACGCAGCTTGCCCATGCGCGTGAAGAACGTCTCCGAGCCCTTGATGTCTGCGGGCGAGACGTGCGCGTACCCGCCGAGCACGCCGTTGTCGGTCACGGGGCAGTTCTTCTCGTCCTCCCAGAAATCGTGCGCGCTCGAGTACCAGCCCGGCGCGCGCTCGTCGCTGCTGCCGCCATCCATCGAAGAGTCCTCTGACAGCGCCTGTGCCTTGACGTCCTTCAGCTGCTCTGTCCACATCTCCCATACAGTCCTGAATACCAAACGACGCAGTAGCAATAATGACATGCAGCATCAGTGGTGACCAATAGATCAGAGCAAAGAAGGCGAGAAACGACACGACTACGCACGCGTATTCGTCGTGCGCGTCGGCTCCGTGCGCATCGAGCGCCCCCTGCACCGTAAACGCGATCTCGCGCAGCTCCTCCCAGTTGACGCGCGTGAGCTTGTGCGCCGCCGGGATGAGCGCCACCGACGTTGTCGAAGTCGTCGTTGAAGCCATTTCGCGCTCTTTCGTGCTCTGTTGTTGCTGTTGCACTTCGACAGCCAGCACGCAAGCCAGCCAATGGCCATTTTCACATTGCGATAATTTTCGCTGCCTAAAACCGTCTAGGGTTTTAGGCTGTAGGGTTTATACGTTTTTAAAAGAGGGCGGGTTTTCAGAAAACGATTATTGCCAGATATACCGGTTTTGGTTTGCCTAATCAAACCTTGCTACAAATACCGGTAGGTACCAGTAGTATTGCCAAGTACTGGTATCTCCAAGTGCAACTCTGGTTGGAAAAACAAAAAACCGTTTCGTTTCGGGCAGACTCTTGATTGAAGACGCTGTTCATCTGCGATTAATATTAATGCACGTGTTCACTCATGGCAAGAGCAAGCGAGTGAGTGGATCACAAGGGCCAGAAGAAGAAGGTGCGCGCGTGCATGCGTTCTAAGAGGTCGCGCGTGTTCGCCAGCAGCAGCAACACTCACGTGGAGAGTCAGTCATCTCGTGGAGGAAGTCGGGGGTTATTTGGAGAGTTCGTGTGGTCGCCGCACAAACTCGGCGCTTCTGACACTCTGGTACTCGAACCTCACATCGAACAGGGCCGCTCGCTCCGGAGTCTATGAGCGATTGAAAACTGGACAATCGAACTCCAGCAAAGATCTCACAGGGCTGGACAGTTCATGCACGCCTGTGTTTTGCGGAGAGGTCGCGCGTGCGTGTTCAGCAAAACGTCGCTCATTTCCTCATTTCCGTCGCGATGTTGAAGATAGATGGCTCCGCATTCTGACTCGAGACGTGTGTGTGTGTGTTGCAGTTAGTCAGCGAGCAGTCGTTCGCTTCGTCGATCTCATGAAAAACGGACAGCTCGTGCGCACGTGCGGCAAAGGATGGGACCCCGAGCGACGCGACGCGTGGTTGGAGCAGCAGCACCAGAGGGAGGAGCCTCTCCAGCGCTTGAGATCGAGAGCACGAGATATGCACTCGTTCACTTTGACTTCTGTCGACTCGCGCGTAGCCCAAGGGAGATAAGGAAGAAGCAACCTGAGAGATCCTCTTCACTGACGTAACTACCGACGACGCCCTGAAAAGGCGCTCGACATGGCGAGACAGCGCGCGTCTCGACCTCGCCTCTGACTCAAGCTTCTCGCGCTCGTCGCTGCAAACGCAGTGCTTCTGACGCAAGCGATCGATTCGGCTGCCGCTGCTGGTCCTGTTGCCCAAGCGGTGAAGAAAGACGTGTGCACTGCCTCGGTGTCGCTAGGTGATGACAGCGTTGGCATCGCTGTCATGACTGATGTTGCATGCAAGAGCGGCGGTCTCGGCTGCTTCCAAGACGTGTGCCACTTCTGCAAAGTCCGCAGCACTCCCCAGTCTCAGCATTTGCTCGGCTGCGAAAAGATCTCCGACTCGACAGTTAGCCCTCAAGCAACCCCAGCTCCAGCGCTCTCTCCAAGTGGTGGTGCGCAGCAATGCGCCTCCAAGGTGTCCCCTGGTGACGCCGGGGTTGGGATTGATCTCGTCACCGATCTGATGTGCCGTCAAGGCGGACTCGGATGCTTCCAAGACGTTTGCCGCTTTTGTCAGCGTAGGGACACTCCACAGTCCCAGCATTTCTTCCGATGCGAGCAAATTGTTCCTGCGCCAGTAGCTACGGTTTCTCCTCGTCCAACTTCCAAGCCGACTCCGACGCCAGCTCTGAAGCCAGTCGCCACGACTCCAGTTCCTTCGCCTGCTTCAGCTGTCCCGACCGATGTGCCTCTGCCGTCCCGCCCCAGGTGTCCGCTCTCGGAGTTGTCGCATTCTTGGACCCAACGTGCAGAGGATCCGTTTCGCCCGACTGCACCAACATCGTTTGCCGCATCTGTAAAACCACCAGCGACCCTCGATTCAACAGTCTCCAGTACTGCAACACGTTTGCAAACGCGCCAGCCTCAGTGGGTTCAGCGCCAACGCCAGCTCCTGCTCCGACGCCAGCAACAGGCGGACCTGATCCAATCCCCGCGACCCCAATCTCTTCACCAACCCCAGCTACTGGTGGCAGTTGTTCCGCAGCGATGTCGGCAGAAGTGCTTGCGCTCGGTTTTGCGGCGTTTACGGATCCGACATGCAAAGGATCAGGCTCGTTTGACTGCGCTAACATCGTCTGTCGCGTGTGCAAAACGACCATCGATGCTCCCGGTCCTCTCAAATTGTGCGGTGCCTTTCCAAACGCGCCAGCCTCACTAATTTCAACTTCGACCTCGGCTTCACCAGCTCCATTTGTTCCAGCAGCTACTGAACCAGCCCCAACCCCAAGCGATCCGGTGGGACCAACCACCGCCATGCCTGGACGTTGCTCGTCTGTCTTCCCATCAGACTTGACAGCTATTGGTGCTGAAGCGTTTTTTGACCCAACATGTAGAGGATCCAATTCTTTCGACTGTACCGACATTGTTTGTCGCGCGTGTAAGACAACGGATCACCCTCAGCTTGAGAGTCTCAAGTACTGCAGTACCTTTCCGAATGCACCAGTGCCAGCGCCATCCCCGACGGTGCCAGCGACAACGGCGCCTGTTCCAGCTCCAGCTGTGGTAGACGCGTGCTTGGAGAAGGTTCCAAAGTATGCAGCTGGCCTTGGTCTTGCCGCGTTCACTGATCCATCGTGTGAGCCGACAGAAGCGTTGGACTGCGTCTTCAGTGTTTGCCGCGCGTGTAAAATCAGCAGCCATCCGGTGTTCTCAACTCTGCGGTTCTGCTCGAGCTTCTCGCCGCCAACCGCTACGCCTGCTCCAGCGCCGAGCAACAGTGCATCTCCTGCATCAAGTGCTCCTGGTGACTGCTCGTCGATCCTACCTGAGGGCAGTGCAAGCTTCGGATTCTATGCTTTCCCGGATCCGACGTGCAAAGGGGTCACGTCACAGGACTGCTCTGGCGGTGTCTGTCGATCGTGCAAGACCATCGAGCGCGAGGAGCTGAACGTTCTGGACTTCTGTGATTCATTCCCGAATGCGCCAAAACCTGTATCTGTGGACACCGAAACGCCAGCTCCAGCATCGACGGCTTGGGAACCGGACGCTCCGACAGACCCTCCTCTAACGTGCTCTTCGTCTGTCCCTCCTGAAGCCGCAGCTTTGGGGCTTGAGGCGTTCGTTGATGCATCATGCAAGGATTCGAAAGAGCTTGATTGCGCTCACGACATGTGCCGCTTCTGTAAGACCAGAGATCAGCCCGAGCTGACATACTACCGCATGTGCAGCTCGTTTAACGATTCGTCGCCTTCTACGCCGTCTTCGTCGATGACTTGCGATGACCTTCGGATTACATTAGCGGCGACAGCAATGGGGGTCACTGTATTCCAGGATTTATCCTGCAGCCCAACATCACCTGACTGCCTCGTGGGGATGTGCAGACTGTGCAAAAGCGACGATCGCATGGGACTCGAAGCGTACTAGTTCTGCAACACGTTCTCCGACTCTCCTGTGGCTGACCCAATGGCTGAGACGTGCCCTTACATCCAGCCGCCAGACTTGTCAAGCCAATTCGGGATCGTCGTTTTCACTGATCTCTCGTGCAAGGACGAGTCAAGCTTCGATTGTTTCCGACGGGTCTGCCGCGTGTGTAAAGTCAAGAGCACGCTCCAGTCTCGTGGCTACAAGTGGTGCTCCCAGCTCCCGACGCCACCTGCCATGGACGTCGAAGTCACCTCGGGCAACGCTCCAGATTCCAATTATTGCACCATGTACCTGGACAGCAGGGCCATTTCTCAGGGTATTTGGACTGGCTTCCAAAGTACCGGCTGCGGCATGGGCGGTGGTGAATGCAACGAGTACAAGTGCAACCAGTGCAGATACCTCGACACAGAGCAGTCATTGTCGCTCCCACCATGTTCAGGAATGATCTTCACTGCTTTGCCTACCAACCCGGATGACATAGTCGCCGCTAGCCGACCTGCTAGCGGACCAAGTTACTGCTCCGATGTATTAGACAGTGACTCCGCGAGCAACGGCATCTGGGCTGGATTTGACCGTGAATGCGATGCACGTGGCTGCAACAACTTCAGCTGCCGCTCGTGCGAGCTCTTTAAGACACCAGCCTCGTCGGGACTTGTGCCATGTGACCAACTCATGTACATTCCACCGCCTCCAAGCGTTACGCAGCCACCCAGTGAGATGGAGGTTCCAAGCAGCTCAACTGAAGCTCCAACACCGCCCGAGGATGAACTCCCAACAATGACACTGAAGCTCCACCAGCTTTCGATGATGACCTCGCGGTGGATCATTTGCCACCAATTACAGTGGACGGTACAGTGGTAACTGGACCGTTCTCTTCCCTGGATGGGGTGGTGATGCTTCATACCCCGATCGGACCAATTGTTATCACTGGGTCTGACATCACGACGGATGGTGCAGAAGCGACGATATCCGTGCTTGTTGACACCCCAAACGGACCTCAATCGATACAATTCCCTGTTCCAGCCGATAAATTGTCGACGTGGGCAAGCTTGAGTGGCACAGTGCAGCCTCCTGACGGTGACTCTACCGATGAAAGCACAACTGAGCCAATTTCTGGGCCGAGTCAAGATACGCCTCTAAGCGCAGACAACGACCAGCCATCCTCTACAACGACGGTGGTAATTCAGACCCCAACAGGCTCTGTCACGGTCGAAATACCAGTCACTGTCCCTACTCCATCGGATGTCACCACGGATAGCGGACTCCCAGCAGTCGACGACACCGTGGACGGCGCG
Source organism: Globisporangium viniferum (assembly GCA_023333705.1). Taxonomy (NCBI): domain Eukaryota; phylum Oomycota; class Peronosporomycetes; order Pythiales; family Pythiaceae; genus Globisporangium; species Globisporangium viniferum. The sequence goes on along the minus strand of JAASFI010000608.1, from coordinate 3,262 downwards.
ACCGACACCACCACCACTGACGACACCACTGACGCTACCAGCACGGACGCTACCAGCACCACCGACGTGACGGACAGCGTACGCGACACCACCGGAGGCGGTCAGGCTGGGTTTGATTGGGCCATGTTGCTTGGTTTGGTAGCTGATGCTGATGTTGTCGCCGATCCTGTGGTTGTTGACACTGGAGATGCGACTTCACTGTGATAATGTGACCAGTGTGTGGCCGTCACTCGTTGGTATGAGTGCGAGGTGCTCCCTTCTGAGCATCTCTCCATACTACTTTGCTTTTTTCTCTTCATCTTCGTATCTTTGACATCAGTAGTGTCTGCGACCTTCTACTTCTATGATATGGGTACAGATCAGCAACCTTTGTGTTCACAATGCATTCTTTTCCTCCATGTATAAAACAAAGTTGGATTTTGCCTTCATCAACACACTCGTGCGCATATTCCGTTGCCTCTTGCGGCTTCTTCGCCATTGTCGACTCTCCCTTTGCACAACCACCATTTTCAATCACCTTCCCTAAAGTGCCAGCATTCATTGGTTGCCCGCCGACTGATCTCTTCCTTCCTTCCCTATCAACTGGGCGGATGGGTGGATGGATGGCGCATAATGAGAAGAGGCTCCAAGCGAGACTTCAGGATAGGCGACTGGGGTTGATAGCAAAACGCACTCGCTGATCAAATTGAAGAGTGTTTTGCTTGTTGGTTGGTTAGAAAAAAACGTGTTTGTGTTAGTGTGTTATGAACATGGGGATTCTCTTGACCGAAACCCACAAAAAAGCCTCTATTTGGATCGATAGACCACCATCTGCGCGAGACGCACGAGCGCATCTCGCGCGGGCGACGGCGCAAACTGCATCGCGGCCTGGCACGCGAGCTCGGCCTGGCCGATGGCGAGTTCCCGCGAGCGCTCGATGCCCGTGCTCTTCTCCACAAGCTCCGATGCCTGTTGCCATTTACAAAAAAACGTAATATAACAAAATGGTCAGAATCAAATTCCACAAAATGCAGAAAACAAACAAAAATGGTCGGCTCCCTCGGTTTCGTCACATACCAGTTCAATGTCGCCGTCTTTCGAGAACTTGCGCGCCGCCAGCTCGCGCAGCACCGGGAACTCCTCCTGCGCGAGTAGTAGCGGCGCGGTCGAGAGCCCCGACTTGAGATCTGCGAGCAGCGGCTTGCCGCTCTGGTGGCCCTGGTAGTCTAACACGTCGTCGATGAGCTAATGAGACAAGAGAAAACAAAGTCAGTTAGTCAAACACCTGGGACATTGGATAAATGATTCGAGCAGGTCGCCATTTTTCAAAGTTCACCTGGAACGCCAAGCCGATGTGACGGCCGTAGGCGAAGCCCAGGTCTGTGACGCGGTCTTCGTGCTTGCCAAGCTCCAGCGCAGCCTATTGACAAACACGCACACTCCGTTAGCCTTCTCTTACATAAGTTTGAGCATTGCCAAACTAAACACCACAAGACAAAGCACCCACTCACCTTGCAACTGTTGGACATGAGCGAGCCGGTCTTGTAGTAGTTTTTCCGCAAGTAGTACTCGAACGGCGTGATGTCGTCGCGGCCGTCCGCGTTCTTCATCTGCATCACTTCGCCCTTCACCAGGTGCTCGATCGCCGTCGACATGAGCTCCACGGCCTCGAGGCTGCGGAGACGCGCGAGACACACGGACGAGCGCGCGAGCAAGAAGTCGCCCGCGAGGATCGCCAGCTTGGCGCCAAACACTTTGTTGACCGACGGGACGCCGCGGCGCGTGTCGGCCTCGTCGATCACGTCGTCGTGGAGAAGACTCGCCGTGTGGATCATTTCGCTGATAAGAGGAGTAGCGTCAGAGTGAGAATGCGAATGAATGATGCGGGGCTATCGCACTTGCAAATGAGCTAAACGTACGTGATCTCAGCAATGCGCTGCTGCGCCGCGAGCGTGAATTCCACCGACTGGTGCGCTGGCAGCGGGCTCCCCACCGCCGCACGATGCGCCTCGGCAGCGTGCGAGATGAGCAGAATCATCGTCGGCCGCACTTTCTTACCGCCGTCGTGCTCGAAAAAGTACTTGGCGACTGCCGTGAGCACCGGGTGGTCCGACCCCAAGATGCCCTTGATGCTGCCGTTGATGTCGGCCATCTCGTCGCGCACGAGATGGAACGGGTCCACGAGCAGGTCCTTGTCGGTGTTCAGGTACTTGATCGCAACGTCACTCGCCGCCAATCTGTCATAATGAGCGAGATGTCATCCGTACACATCAGTAACGACATTGATACACGCGTCATGTGCCACTCTCTTGTGCGCCAATATGCACACAAGCCTAGAGAACGCACGTGGTGCACAAGTAGATCCATACGAAAAAAATACGCACCGTTCAAACTCCGCATTGCCATTCGCGTGCGTGCCGTTCGCGATCGCGTAGCCGTGCGCCGGGTCCAGGATCGACACTGTCGGCTCGTCCTGCTCACCAGTAGCCACATTACCACACACACGAACAGAGAGGCATAAGGATGTTAATAAGCGGCAATTCGTCAATCGCTTCAGCAAGTTCGTCATAGAAGAATAAGAGCGGCGCTCGCGGTCGGTCTCGTCACGTCTCATTTTCAAAGTGTGGGTACTCACCACGGCGCCGACGCTGAGCCAGAGGTTCGGGTTGGACTCGAGGTCCGAGCGCAGCTTGCTGGCCACGGCGCGCACGGCCTGCTCGCGGAAGCCGCTGAGCGCGCGCATCTGCTGCGTCTGGAGCAGCTTGGCGCTCACGCCGAGCGCCGAGCGCACGAGGAGCTTCATCGCGTGATTGACGTGAGCTGTTGACGGATGTTGGCCACTGCCTCAGGCTCACAAAGCTTCCTGCGGCTTCGAATAAAGGAGGGGGTGGGTACCCTCTGTCACCCGAATACAGGGCTCTATTGATTTGATTCGAAAGTATCCATCAAAGATAAGATAAACCTGTTTAAATAGGGTATACAAGTGATAACAGTTATATTATTCGCTTCAAATGTACTTCTTATATGAGTAGAAAAACAGTGTATGTATTATATGAGGAAGAAGTGCTGATAATTTCTCAGATTCGAAGCTGCCTATATATCTAATAAACAGATCACACAAGTTTATTTTACACATATTTTATACAGTGCGCGCCAAAATCTTAAGGACGCCTCTTTCTTTCACGAAAATGTGGATTTTCCCCTCAATTTTTACTCTCCGGCGCTGAAATCTTCAGATATGATAGAAAACATGTGGAACGTTCTCATGGCGAAAGCATGACTT
>JAASFI010000607.1:0-22124 GCA_023333705.1 Globisporangium viniferum | reverse complement strand
TGCTGGGTAGTTTGTTGGTTTGTGTGTGGAAGAGAGCGTTTGAGCACTCACTCCGAGGCTGCTCCAGATTGGTGGCTATGAGCCTGCGCATAGATTGGTGGTTTGCGAGCGCATGGATGTCAAAATCCACACAAATTTTTGACATTTTTGAAGTGTGTAGGTCGCAATTCTCAACTATCTCTTTTGAAAGGGTATGTATTTTTAGTGGTGTATCAATTTGAGAGGATTGCCTATACTTCCTTTTAAAGAGTCACCCGAGTATTTTTCGCAGCTGGCTTAAAATCAGAAAAGGGGATCCTTTTAACCGAATTTTCAGCGAGTCTTAATACGAATCAATAATTATCGTATCCCAAGGAATTTCGTGATACAGTGCTGACAATATTTATAAGACCACCAGTTTTTTACACTTGCGACCACAAAACGCCATATTTACATTCGTAATTACGCCCCGTCACTCGCCTCGTTCAGACCAATCGTTTCGTGCTCCCCACATCCCAATCCAAGTAAAACCGATGACACTCGAGAAAATAACGCGTCAAGCCCCTGGAAGGATATAAAAGATTATTTCAGAAGCGCCATTCGTTATTGCCTCAGATGCGTTCGTTTGCCTCGAAAAGGCGTTTTTTATATCGAACAGGTTTAGTACTCACTTGCATGTGGTTTCCAGAGTGAGAGAACAAGTTTTGCGATGCCAAGAGGTCCATCACTGTCCGACTATGAGCAAGGCCAGATCTCGGCCATGAACGCGGCCGGCAGGAGCCAGAGAGAGATTGCAGTGGTGATTCGACGCTCCAAGACCGTTGTCCAAGCATACCTGCATGATCCGGGGCGCTACAACACCACACGGCGACCAGGAAGACGCTCCAGCTTGTCCGCAACAACTGTTCGGCGTATCGTCAGAGCAGCGCAAACCGGCCAGTACAGCTCGTCCCAGTTGGTCCGAGCGCTCGATTCGTGGACTGCTTGTTCGTGAAGATACGCTGCGTTACGTCAAGCGCAAAAGCAGCCCCGTGCTTACGAAGGCGCACAAGATGGCGCGCCTCGAGTGGGCTCGGGCGTCGGTCGTTCTCAGCGCTCAGTGGGAGTCAATGGTCTTCTCTGACGAAAAGAAGTTCAACCTCGACGACCCAGATGGATTCCAGTATTACTGGCACGACCTTCGCAAAGAGGAGCAAGTCTACCCCAAGCGTCAAGGGGGTGGCGGATCGGTGATGGTGTGGGGAGCGTTTTCGGTCAAAGCGAAGTCGCGTCTTGCTGTGCTCTCCAAATGACAGAACAGCGAGGACTACGTCAGCACGCTGCGCAACTACTTGCTGCCGTTCACCGCTCAGCACCACCTGGGAGGCTTCACGTTTCAGCAAGACAACGCCTCCATCCACCGATCCCGCTTCACGACGCAGTGGCATGATGAGCGCGGCGTGAGCATCATGAAGTGGCTGGCGCTCTCTCCAGACCTCAACCCGATTGAGAACATCTGGGGAATGCTCGTGCGCCGTGTGTACGAAGGCTGGAAGCAGTTCATGACGAAGACCGACCTCCAGAACGCAATCTTCCGGGCTTGGGACGAAATATCCCCCGAGTACACTGATAGACTGGTTAGATCGATGAACAACAGATGCACAGCGGTTCTTGAGAGCAAGGGAAGCAAGACACCGTATTAGCAACCACTGAATCGCTCTTAAGATCAATCAATACCAATGTTACCAGCTCGGTCTTATACTTATTTCCGCCCACAAATAGCGTTATTTTCTGTCACGCTGTCAATTTTCACTGTTAGAGGCTGGAACGCGCATCACAAGGGGGACTTCAGTGGCGGAGTGGAGTGTCCAGTTTTCAGCTCCATTCGCCAACTTTTGCGCTTTCAGCGCTCGCGTTCGCGATGATCTTATATTTACTGCCAGCACTGTATTTTCAAGCGCGTACACAATATGCGTAAATAAAGGTAGTACGAGGTTGATTTATAGCAACTACAGCAACAGTTGCTAACACTTTTCCCGCTGGGTTGCGAAATTAGCTATTGTGGTGTGGACAACACACTTGAGGTATGTGTCACGTGTTTGCGTCGACAGTCACCTGTTGCATCCGTCAATCGACCGACCAGAAAGCACTTTGAGCCATTTGCACTGACAAGCAAAGCGACGCAACAGCAAAGCAAATAATGGAGACTCTCGCGCACGGCATCGCCGGCTCCGTCGTACGTATTGGCGTCTTAATGAGCCCACCACCACCACCACCTCAGCATGGCAATCACCCATGCATTTCATGTGGCTCACACCTAGTGCTCTCTCTCTCTCTCTCTCGCTTGTCAACTATGCTCTCCAGGGCGGCATGGTCGCCATGGCGATCCTCTACCCACTCGACCAGATCAAGACCATCATGCAGGGCGAGTGCAGAAACGGCTCGCTATTGCAAAATGTGCTCTTCCGCATGTATGTGGCTCTGTGTACTGACAGCGCGTCTCTCTTATGTGTGAATGCAAACTCTGTGCTACAATGGTTGTCCAGTGGAGGGCCAGGACGCGGCCGCCGCTGCTGCCACAGTCACCAGCGGTGAAGACGACGAGAAGCACAAGACGCAGCAGAAAAATGCAATCGACAAGAGCTTCCTGACGCAGGCGATCGCGATCGTGCGCGCCAAAAGGTGGCAGGTGTACCAGGGCCATGTGTCCACGCAGGTGGCGCTCGGCGGCTCCAACTTTGTCTACTTCTTCTGGTGCGTCGCTTGCTCTCTGGTGGACAGACGACACCCTTCCTTTGCACACTATGCTGGGGTTGTTAACATTGCAATGGTGATGTATCGGCAGCTACAATGGACTCAAGGCCACGCTCTTAAAGCGCCTGAATGCCAGCAACAAGGCGCTGAGCGGCGCGATCACGCCCATGCAGAACCTCGCGCTCTCGTGTCTCGCGGGCGTCATCAACGTGTACATCACGGCGCCGCTCTGGGTCATGAACATGCGCCTCAAGTCCAAGGACCACGCCAAGTACGCCGGCATGATCGGTGCGTCCTATGTTCCTGCAACATTGGCGAGAGTACCGACCTGTTATGAATGGCTCAACGATGTTGTGAACTGCTTGGTATGGTATTATGTAGATTGCGTGAAGCAGATCGTGCAGAGCGAGGGCCTCCTGTCGCTTTGGAACGGCACGCTCGCGTCGCTGATGCTCGTGTCGAACCCGGTGATCCACTACGTGAGCTACGAGCGCATGAAGACTGCGCTCCAGCTGCGCCGCATCGCCGCCAACCCGAAAGGTACCGTGAGCCAACCAGCCAGTCTCAGCCTGCCTGGTATAACGTTCAATAGCACACATGAGCTAAGCAAATTCATTGATTCGTGGCTGTGTGTATCTGTCTAGGCGGCGCAACCCTGTCGTCGTGGGAGATTTTTGTGCTCGGCGCACTGGCGAAATCGCTGACGACCGTCGTGACGTACCCGCTGCAGGTGGCGCAGTCGCTCATGCGCGTGCAGGCGGCCGCGTCAGCCAAGCAGACCGAGACTAAGGCAGGCGACAAGACCCAGGACCAGCCACCGAGTGCTTTGAGTCTCAGCGGCTGCCTCGTGCAGATCTACAAGGAGCAGGGCGTCGCAGGGTACTTCGCGGGTCTGGAAGCGAAGCTGCTGCAGACAGTGCTCACCGCCGCGATCTCGCTCGTCACGTACGAGAAGCTGCTCGCGATCATCCTCGTGCTCATGCGCCAGAACAAGTCCCAGGCGATCGAGAAAGCCGTCGCGTAAGTCACTGTGAGTGTAGTTTGTTTGTATGCATCCTTCCCGATTCGGCACTGCAAGTATCAAGCTCTAGAAAATGCCCACCACTTCCTTCATGCGTCACTACTGTTGGCATTCTATTGCGACTATGTGTGTGTATGGAGACAGGCTCTCTCATCTCACAGGTCGTCCTTGCCATTAGTTGCTGCTGCGTTTCGACCCAGACGCTTGACGTGCGCCACCTGGCGGCGCCACTCCATGATCGGCACTGCGGGCGTTCCTCCTACAGACATCCGATCACCATTGTCAATACACAAATGAAGTACTAGCGTGAAGATAAGGAAAGTGAACATCATCCTACCGTAGGTCGCATTCGCCTCCAAGTTGGTTATCACGCCGCTCTTCGCCGCGATGCGCACGTTGTCGCCGATCCGCAAGTGCTGCGCGATGCCCACTTGGCCGCCGATGTGCACGTTGCTGCCGAGCGTCGTGCTGCCGGCGATACCCGTCTGCGCGGCGATCACGCACCCGACGCCGAGCTGCACGTTGTGGCCGATTTGGATCTGAAAAAGAGCATTTTGCAGTAGAACATCATTGATATAAGTGGTGGTCGCTCGTCCATTGGGGGTAGGAAGGTATGATCTCGATACGCACCAGGTTGTCCAGCTTGCAGCCTTTGCCCAGTACCGTGTTGCGCCAGCTACCGCGGTCGATCGTGCAGTTGGCTCTGTTAGCATAGTGTCGCATCAGCGTTAAGGAATCGTAAGGTCATATCGCGCAATGACGAGCCACGGAGAGCTCAGCAAAACTCATTTAGGAAGACAACGCACCCGATCTCGACGTGGTCGTGGATCTCTACGCGCAGCTCCTGGGGCTTCTTGGCGTGGTCGCCGCTCGCCGCCAACTGGAACCCGAAGCCGTCCTGTCCGATGCGCACGCCCGAGTGCAGCACCACGCGGCTGCCGATCGAGCAGTTGACCAGCGTCGCGCTCGCGCCGACCACCGTATCGTCTCCGATCTCGACGTCTTCGCCAATGTACGCGAACGGCGCGATGCGGCAGCGCTCCCCGATCTTCGCGTTTGGCACACGCGCACGCGTGAATGAAGCAGGTGAAAGCATTCAGTATGGAGTCAGTACTCTACACGCAAAGAAAAAAATATTGCAAGTACAGAAATCCATGCGATGACATCAAATTGTGGCATATTCAGCATACCTTGGCTGTCGGGTGGATGAACGTGTGCGGGAACAGCAGCAGCGACGGCGACGGCGACGATGATGATGTGGAATACGAGGAAAATGAAGGCGCAAACAGTCGCGCACTTGGCCGCACGAGAGCGGCGAGGCTTCGTCCAGCTCCTAGGCTACGCCGCAAGAGCGCCATTTGCTCCAACGGCTTCGCTTTATTTTTCTGCTGGGCTTGATTGACAACCAAAAGAAAACGACGAATCAGATATTTGAGTCTGATGCTATCAAGAAATCGAATCATAAAGCTGAGTCTGCACGGTGATGATCAGGTGAATCAGATGGATGGATCTGAAGCGGAAGCCTGAAATGACAGCACTGTTGCTCCGATTTTATTCTCGAGTACTCGCCACAGACACGAGGCGAACACACGCGGCAGCAGGAAACGACCGAATTGAGTCAAACCTCTTCAAGTCTCTTCAGCTTTGATGTCTCGAACGAATGTGAAAAACCATTCGTGATTTGTATTCGTATTCGCATGTTCGAGGCGGAGTCCTACACTCTACTTTGCAGTCGACATGGTCGCGATGCCCTGTTGCCAGCTTTGTACCCATTTGAGCTCGTCGCACAGCTTCTCTTGGATCGCGTCGACTAGTTGCTTGTTCTGCGCGTCGCAGAACGCCATGAAGGATGCGTACGCTGCGTCTCGTGCGGTCACGAGGCTGCGGTGTGCGTGAGTGAGCAGCGCCACGCACACGCCGTCGTCGGTTGCGGCAAATTTGGCACAGTCGAGTGCCTTGATCACTTCGTCCGTTGGCAGCTGGTGTTGCTTATCGTGGCTCAGGATATGCGCTTGCTGTGCTTCCCAGATCGCGTGTGCTCCAAACGCCTCAATGGACGGCCACGAGCGCTTTGGGAAGCGCGGCACCTCGCCCAGTTGCGTCAGCTTCTGGAGCTCTGCGTCCGTGCGCTTGACCTCGCGCGCGTCGCCAAACTCCTGGATACGCGCGACTTTGCGCAGTCTTTTCAGCGACTTCCGCTTCAATTTGGGGAGCTCATCGCCAGAGAAAGGCTTCAGATCGTCCAACGTCATCACGCACGTGTCGAGAACCATCATGAAGCAGCGGAACATTGCGACGAGCTCTTTCTCGAACGCGAAGGACGCCTGTACCTGCGTGAGCATCACCTGCGATCGGAAATGCTGCAGACACGCGACAGTTTGCTGCGAGCGAGACACCTCGCGGTCGCTCAGCGCTTGCAGCTGAAGCGTGTTGTTTGGGCTGCACAACTCAGGACGAAGCTCGACCGTGTGCCTGTTCTTCTGCTCCATGAAAGCTGCAAACTCTGCCTCCAGCTCATTGTTCAGTCCCTCGTTGTTGCAACCCACTGATTCTTTCGACCTCTTGAGGAAATCTGCCAACGCACTCTCCGGCGCGAGCGCCAGCAACTCGCCAAAAAAGTGCACCTGCTCGCGGTATTTAAGCTCTTGGTGGACAACGTACGCCCGCGCTTTCTCTGAGAGTCCGTGCAGATATTCTTCGAGCGACGGTGGTACCGATCCGTTCGGGAGCTCTTCGAGTTTGCCTTCCTGCTGGTAAATCTGCCGGGTGTCTTCTCGACACTTCGCACTCACTTCCTGAACAAAGTCCAGAAACGAAGCATTTGGTGATGACGACGACGGGCTCATGTCTTGCTCGTCGACGACGTCTCGGTCACGAAGTACGGAGTCTCCTGAGCTGCCTGCTTCACCACCACCACCGTTTGGGTCAAACTCCACTAGAGTCAGCTCAAGCTGGCTCAGGTTCTTCAGAAGTCCAAAGTATCGCCCGCGATTGTACATCTTTGCGCGAAGTTGCAGCAAATTGCACAGAATGGCGCTCGACAGATCATTCTTTCTCCCAGCAAGACTACCGTGAGTCTTCAGGTCGTCGGTTGACTGCTTCGGCTCGTTGATCTCTACCATAACGTTCAGCGACGCGAGAAGCTCGTCAATCTTTGCTGATCTCTCGTCGCATCGTGTGACCTCGGAGCGGTAGCGCTCTTGCGCGGTCCGACGAGGGAGTCCGTATTTCTGTCCGAGACCGTCTTTCATCGACAGGCTCTGCATACACGCTTGGTAGCGCGTCTTGAATGATTGTGCAAGCTGCGTAACTTGGTTCTGCGCCTCCACGATCTCCTTGACCTGTTGCTCTCGATCGCCGATTTTCTCACGCAGCTGCGCTTCAATCGCAACCATTTTCTCCTTCAAACCACTGATCTCGTCTGGGTGGTAATCGCAGCCACTGATGATATCGCAGCTGGTCAAGTCCGGAAAGAGTTGGCTCGTGCACGCTCGCAGGAAATCTTGCAGCGAGGAGATCAACGAGCTCAAGTCCGCCTCGATCATCGCTCGAAGCGCGTCGACTTTCTCGCAGCCTTCCACTTTGAAAGCCTTGAGCAGCTTCTTTGACTTCCCTTCTAGACCCTGCAGCGCAGCGAGACTCGACTGCATTGGTAGTTGCGCTTGGCAGCTGATCTGCTTCATGCGCACTTGCTCGATGTGGTCGATCGCGAGTTTGAATTGATTCGCAAACATGATTTCCTGGGCACCCGCTTTTTTCAACACGCTTCGAGTCTGGCGCTCTTGGCGCTGGCGGTGGCTCATCAGTTCGCCCATGCGCGGCTGGTAGATCTGGACTCCGAGACGTCCATTGCGAGGCCAGTGCATGCGCAGACGCTCTTCCAGCAAGAAATTGCTGTCGGCAACCCGCTGCTCGCGCGTCTCAGCCGTCGCCTCGGTGGTTTTCTTGCCGTCGCGGTCGTACCTCGATATGAAAGCGTCGCGCATCGTTGTGAGCATGCGCTCCATCACAGATACCGGGATTTCTAAACGCAAGAACTCCACGGCAACTTTCTCCATCACTTGGTTCTGTTGCAGCTGCTGGCGAGCAGCTAACGCGAGAGCTTCCTCATCAACACTTTCCGCGTCTGGTTCATCCGCAGATGATGCGGGTGGGGACATGGTAGCTGGCGCTTCGGTTGAAATTTCAGCACCAGGGGCTGACGACTCGGGCTCTGCAGACTCGTCGGCGTCGAGGTGAGCGAGGATCTTGTTCAGCAGTTCTGGAACGGCAGATACAGCGTCAGCCTCAAAGCCTGACGATGCTCGAAATGGTTGCTTCGCATCGGCAGCAACAGGGTCTGTCGGTACTCGCGGACTCGCATCTGTTTGTTTGCCTGCTTTTTTCGATTTCTCTGGATGCGCAGGACTAGTTTCCGACCTCGGCGTTGTACCACTACCGCCAGGTGCGACCGTTGCAGCAGCTACAGCACCTCCTTCTTGAGGATTTTCGGCCTTGTCTCCTTCCTCTTCTTGATCAATTGCAGGAGGTGGAGGATTCACAATGTCCTCGATGTACTTGACGCTCAAGAACTTGTCCACATCAAGTACCTCCTGGTTTGCTTCCATCGAAGGCACCGAAAGCCCAAAGTACTCACACAGCTTTCCAAGGAATACTTGTCGCTGTTTCTCGATCGCTATCGCGTGGTGGTCAGTAGCCAAGCCAATTTTCCTGTGGTACATGCGGTACTCGACCTCGATTTGCTGGAGCAAACTTGACGATATTTGGAACTCGCCCTGCAGCACGGCGTCATTCGGAGCGTGACGAAGGCGAGTACAACTTTGCAGGTACTGCGCCTCAAATGCTGCTAATTTCTCTTCGTCGTCATCCTTGAGGGCATCGAGCAGGTCCATCACACTCAAATCGATGTAGCGGACCTTGTCGACGCTTTGCTCCATGCACATCGCAACGTTGAGGCAGAACTTGGCGAGTTTCTCTGTCTGATCGTGCAGAAGAGCGCTCTGGTGTTCCATTTCTCGGCTCATCGCTTCCAAGAAGAGCCTGCTTTCCTGGTGTCGCGAATTCAGCAATTCTTCGCATTCTGCTGTGATCACTTGGTCGACCACCATGTTTGTATTCGCTTGTAGCGTGAGCTGTTCTGCAATAAAGCCAAGATGCTGCTGAATGGGTTGATTCAACTCGGAAGCATAGAGCAACGTGCCAAGTCGCCGCTGAACTTTTCGGATCGCCTGCAGGTCGATGAAGTTGTACGCTGCAGTCTGACTGAACTCGCTTGTCTTCGATTTCGGCGGTGAACTTGATGAAGAAGTTGAAGATAGTGATGTATCCACAGTTGAACTTGGCCCAGCTGAGCTAGCTGTGGTTACAGGACCAGAGCGCGATGGCGAGCTCCGAGATGGTGGTGCTTTACCCGATGCAGCCCCCACACTGACACTTGTTGGTGCTACCGCCCCGTTCTCAGAAGATGACGTGGCATTTCCTTCACTGTCAGTTGGAGCTGCTGGGATGAGTCCGTACTCTAGAATGAGCTGATCCAGTTGAAACACGATCTCCTCCAGCTCGTTCTTGAACTCGTCGCTCATGTCGCTGAGATTGCTCAGAACCACCATTTGAGTTTGAAGCGACGGCAGCAGTGGCAGGATCTCGTGTTTCCCAGCTTTGCGGATTTTCTCCAACGTCGCCTGGAGCGCTTTCCGTTCGGCTCCTTTCCCCTGCGTTTCCATCACTTCTTCAAGGGGCAACGCACTGAGCAGGACCCGCAGAGACGTTGTCAGTGGCTGCAGATTGCACAGGTAGATCAGCTCAGAAATCTTGAGCCGCCTCACGACCGAGTCCAGCTCACCGCGCAGTCCGCCAGCCATGCGGAAAAACTCTTCCAGCGACGGGTCGTTCAACAAAGTCGCGAGTTTGCTTTGGCAAAACTCGATCTCGCCCTCTTTCGCCATCGCGCCGAACCCGTGGATCTCGAGGCGAAGTGCTTCTCGCAAATGCTGCGCTTCACTGGTTTTATCGACGTGAACACTCATGAGTTGCTCAAAGAACGCGTGGTTCTTGGCTTCTTCTTCCGCTTGCGTGGCGTTGATACTGTGCAGAATCCCTTTCGCTTGCTCAGAAGTGAGTGCGGCTTTTGCGTCTTCGAGCTGCTTCAGATACGCCAAGCGCTCGCGATTGTGAACGCTCTCCTGGTACATCCGGATCTCCTTCAGAATCTCGCGTCGCTCGTCTGGGTCCGTGAACAAAGTCGAATTCAGAATACCTTGAAAGCAACAGATCGCGTCTTTATGACGCAACTGGCGCCAGTGACGCTGCCCTTTTTCCCACGCGAGCCGCGCGTTCACAAACATATCAACATCCACAGTCGCCATGCGCGCAACCAAGTCCGCATACACCTTACGGTTCGAGATCACGACCACGTTGAGCTCGTACGCCTCGCTCTCAATGATGCGCTCCACCTCCGATGGTAGCGCGTGCGCCGTGTCCATGAGCACCTCCGTGAGCTCGGTGAGCCCCTCCCGCACGCGCTTGGTGCGCGTGAGCTCAATGTCGTCGAGTTCTTGCGCGAACGCCGCGATCTGCCGCGTGCGCTGCGTGCAGATCGTCTCCATCTCGTGCTCCCACATGCGCAACACGTCGTCATTCGAGGCCTTGAGCAGCAGCGCGTCGTCTGCGAGCGAGCTGCTTGCGGTCTTGAGGCGCGAATCGAACTGTGCGAGCGCGTCCTTGACCGCGTCCGCACACTTGATGATCGCGCTCTCAATGTCCTCGCTGATGCACTTGACCTGCTCCGTATACTTGTGCTGCGCTGCCATGTGTTTGTCGCGCCGCGTGATCGCGTTCACTTCAATCTGTGATTTTGGAACATTTGCGCTGCTGCTATCACTGTTGTTGTTGGTGGTGGTGGTGTCACGTGCGCCGACAATGTAAAAGTTGTCCTGCAGCTGCCGCACTTGCGCGACCAGCTCGTCTTCTTCCCGCACGGGACGCAAGTCCTTGCGGTTCTCCTTGCGGAACTGCGCGAGATCGCCCTGCTTGTGCTTGTGCGACTTGTGTTGCTGCTGACCTGTCGCTTTATCACCATCGTCGTCGTCGTCGTCGCCGTGCTCGTGGGCTCGTTGCTGCTGCTCCTTGAGGTAGCAAGAGACGGACTTGGCCTTGTTCTGGTTCAGCACCTGCAGCAGCTGCACTTCCGCGCGCGACTTGAGCGCCATTGTTGACTTGTGCGCACACTTGTGATTGCAAGCAATCAATCAAGCAAAGCAAGCAACTGCGACGCACACTTGTTGCTGACGATCCTCGTTGACTTGTGCAGGAAACCCCAGAGTTTGCGTCTGATATCTGGCGGTCGCGCCGCTTCACGCGCTTGATCTTGGAGCTGGAATCGGTTTCATTGCATGTTCAAACAAAGCACTTTTTTGACTGGGAGCCTGCTAACAAGCGAAAAGAAACACAAAGAGCTTTTTTCCCGGTGGTGGTGATGATATATTGCATGCAGCCCTGGAATAGGACAGTAGGAAGCTGTAGAAGGTGTCTAGCGTTGGTTGGTTAGTTGACCCACCAGGACGTCAAGCCGAGGCCGTCTTCGTCGATCGTTCCCTACAGAGCCATACAGCACGACCAGAGACAGTACCCACATTAGTTCCGTCATACAAAAGCAAGCAACACCATCTATGCATTACAGCACATACGAGGATGTGGATGGCCGATGGCGTCGGGTCGTTGTCCGAGAGGTCGACGCTCGAGGAGCGGCGGCGCGCGAGCGACTGGCGCATGTCGTCGGCAGCGCTGGACGCGGCCTTGTCGCTCGCCTCGGTGGTCGTCGCCTGGATGCCCGTCGCGGTCTTCGTCACACGCGTAAAGTTGATGTTCGTCACGCGGAATCGGATCTCTTCGTGCATGTCCATGTAGAATTTTTCTGTAATAGCAACCATGATCACAAGCGCATCAAAGCAGAGATGATCAGTTATTCAAAGTTAAAGCGGTAAACTGGACGGGTAGGAAAACCATACCTTGGCCCTCAGAGTACTTCCACACCCAGAGGCGCTCCGCTGTGTCGCTGCATCATTGTGAAAGACACACATACGCAATAAATAACTCCGCACGGATACAATACACACAGATCAAAGACATTGGACAATGCTGCAACGTACAAGTAGGACGGCGTCTGGAGCGCGTACGACGGAATAATAATATCTTGCACAAAGTCCATCGACACTGCACACACAAAGTGGAGAGACAAGCACATGTCGATTGGGTTAGCACTACACAAACAGACGCAAGCGCACAGCATCGCATCACTTGATACCTCGGATGTGCTCCTCTGTGCAGCTAACAATGCGGCCTTTCAGCACTTCGCCCACGAACGGACGGAACACCACCATGCGGAACTCGACTGCATCAGACAGAACACACATGCATAACAATCAGTCAAATTATCCAGCATGCTTTACCAAACGCGCCATTTAACACATACTGCTTGCATACAGTAGAGCCATACGCACCTTGCGAGTGCGACGTGCCATCCGACGGGTGCACGAACGCGTCGCCGATGTGCACAAAGTCGTAGATCGTGATGCAGAGCCCGACGTCCGCGATCACCTTGTTGGCGTACTTGCGGTCGATCTCCTCGACCAGCACTTTCGTGTAGTCGGCGTCGAAGAGCTCGGGACTCACCGGGATGACGTCCGAGATGCGCGTGAGCACGAACATGGTGGGTAGAAGCTGGTTGGTAGTAGTGTTCGTTGACGGGTAGCTGCAACAGAGAGAGAGATGCTGCTCGATCGATGCACCACTTCGCACACGCGCTTTGGTTTGATTCCTGCTCGAAATTGACGCATCCATTCAACCGCATTTGGTGCTGAGGCACCGCTTCGCTCCTCGAAAGTACGATCAAGGTAAATAGTGTGGTCCACATCTTGGTTCCCGCCAAATAAAATACCCTCTTCAAACCATTTACACATCGGTTTCTCACGAGAAATGGAGGTCGAATTAGGACGCAAAATTAGGAGATCCCTAGAATAAATATTATTCTAGGGATCATCCTAATTTTGCGTCCTAGTTCGACCTCTTTGAGGTCCCACTGTGAGCCAATAATTTGGTGCCAATCTCAGCGAAGATCCAGGAGAGTAATGAGAGGACACATTTTGCCAAGCAGTAAGCAGTAAGCAGCAAGAAGCAAGCGAGCGAGCGAGAGTTAAGATCAGCAAGCACAGATCGCCATGGGCAGGAAGAGCGCGCGCAAGCAGCAGCAGCAGGACCAGCAGCAGGCGGCGTCTGCGTCAAGCGACAACGGCAACGGCAACGGCAGCCTCCTGCCGATCCTCATCAGCAGCGACCCGACGATCAGGAGCTACGGTGCGATCCCACTACCATCCAAAACCGCCACCGCGTCCATCGCCACCAATAATGGCTCAAAGCACTACGACTCGCCGCAGCAGCGCGACACCGTGCGCCGCTCGCAGGTCGCGCACTCGCTGCTGCACAAGCAGAGCGAGCTGGAGGCGCAGCTGATCCCGCCGTCGGCGTCGCTGCGCGTGCAGCTCGCGATCAACGCGTCGCTGGTGATCAACGTGCTGCTGGCGATCGCCAAGGTGTACGCCGCCGCGACTAGTGGCTCGCTCGCAGTGCTCTCGTCGCTCGTGGACTCGATCCTGGACCTCACGTCGCAGGCGCTCTTCTGGTACTCGGACAAGCGCATGCACACGCCGAGCGTCAAGTACCCTGCGGGACGGCGCCGATTAGAGCCGATCGCGGTCATCATCTCGGCGACGCTCATGGGGATGGCAGGTGCGCATACACTTCATTTACACTGTGCACGAGTTGCTTTATTTTAACTGACTGACTGGCTGGGGGGGATGTATTTATTTATTTTGTGTGGAAAGCGATTGAGGTGATGCAAAAGTCGGTGGAAACGCTCGTCGCGGGCTTCCAAGGCCACCTCCCGGATCTGAACATGACGCTGATCACGACCGTGATCCTGTGTGTGGCGATCTGCGTCAAGCTCGTGCTCTGGTACATCTGCTCCCGCATCGCGACGAACTCTCCGTCCGCAGACGCACTCGCGCAGGTTTGTTTGGAGTGCTGGTGTACTGCAGTTTTCCTACTGTGGGGGGTGCACACTAACCTCTCTAACGAATGTGATACCTTGGTGAATCAAACCACTAGGACCACCGCAACGACGTGTTCAGCAATGTCGTGGCTGTCGTCACGTCCGCACTCGCGCACTGGCAACGCCAGCTTTGGTACCTAGACTCCATCGGCGGCATCCTCATCTCCATGTACATTGCGCTGAGCTGGCTCGCGACGGGCAAAGAACAAGTGGAGAAGCTCGTCGGCTTGCGTACGTGGACTTGGAATAGTGCTTGAGCTCCGTACCTAAGCTCGCATGAGACTAACCCTAGGCTTGCCTTACCTACGTACAACAGAGGCGGATCCGGAGTTCGTCAACCAGATCTACGGACTTGCGGACCTGCACCACCCGCTCATGAAGTCGGACATCGTGCGCGCGTACCACTTTGGCAACAACTACCTGGTGGAGCTCGAAGTGATCCTGCCCGAGCAGATGTGCGTCAAGGAGGCGCACGACATCAGTCTGGCGCTGCAGGACAAAGTCGAAGCGCTCGACTGCGTGGAGCGCGCGTTCGTGCACGTAGACTACGCGCCGCGCGACTACGACGAGCACAAGGACCCGACGATCCGCAGAGACTCGGCGCAGTAGTAGAAAGCAAACATGTACACTAAAGTAGATGGCCAGCAGGTTCAGGTTCACACGAGGAGGAGCTGCACATACGACGAAGACTTTAGACGCGCAGTGGGGGGATATCCACAATGGAGAAGAAGGTTTGGCATCCACTTGAATCATTCAGCTGAACGCATCAGAATTGGAGGATGCAGCCGAGCCTTTCGCACTTTTCGGTTTTCTCGCAACAACAAAGTCAAAAAGCTCAAGCATTATTGAGGAGCATCAACTCGAACCCATGAGTTTCCAAGCTCAGGCGCCCGTGCCAGCACCATCAGAGGGAAAGACTGTCTTTTCCCTTCTAAGACAGACAGCAGAACTAACTGATCCGCTCAGAAGGGACCGAACCCATTCGCCAGGCCATTCAGTTCACGTTTTCAGAGAGAGGAAAGGTCGCGAAAATGGCAAATGCCACCATCATACCATGAGATTTCCAGCTATTGGAGGGAGGAACGTTCTCAAATACATGGTAAACTACTGGTAACATAGAGCCCTGCTGCTCTCCAGTCTGAAGCTGGCTCTGTCTGCCCCGCATTCTTGCAGCGTCGCGTCACTTCAACGTGCATGCTGTACCCGCAGGTTGTTACTGCAATTGCACTCGCCGATCGACCGACAGCAACGCCCATGACGAACTCTCCAAGAGCGCCCGCTGGGTTGCGAGTGTACACCGGACTTCTATTTCATCTATAAAAGCTATGGTTGCCACTTGTGGGTGCAGATAGAGCGGGAAATGTATCCATCTTCTTCATGCACTTTTGGCGAACAACTGACTTGAGCGCTGCGGCTTTCTTGGAATGTACAATGCGTACCATTCCACTTTGTGCGTGTTGCTCTATGAAGCGAGCACGCACACCCAGTGCACTTGGCGAAATCGCCACGCTCCTATTGCTTATCTGCGTCCGTCACGCAAAGTCTGATCCGTCCAGAACAAGCAAAACAGATTTTCGTAGAGAGGTCCAATGAATGGCGTTTTCTGAGACACAGCCCCCTTTTCGAGCCTTCCACTCACTGGACACCACCCTCTGTTCGCGCTGCTGTTGCTGGCTTCCTCTCTGGAAACTGGTTCAGCAAACCCCAATGCGTCCTCATTCATATTCATATTAGAGCTTGGGTGTTTCGATGGAGATCCATTTTGCATTAGCGGTCAGTTCAATATTAACACGTGTCCGCCATTACACACCTTTTCTAAAAAGCTCTGCAGTTGAGCTCAACTGCAATTGAAGCGCGTCATCTCCAAACCTCCAAGGTCGGTTCATCACATTTTTCGACTGCACGCTCTCAGCGTGCGTACTGTTGGCACTCTATGAAGGTTCTTTCTCTGTGGGTTATTCCCCTCATGTCCATTCCATTCCATCCGCCTCATTCGAAGATGTGCGCGCCACGAAATGTAAAGAGCACCGTGGCATTTTGTTGGATTGGCCATATCAGAGCCGAAGGATGATGGAGTGCATCAATCGGTACCTACAGGTATCTACTGTATGTGATGAGTCTAACCAGCTTGCTTGACTTGTCGATTTGCGCATTCGGGATTCAGCACAGGAGGAACGAATGAGCGAACCTCAAGCTCAAAGGTCAGAGCCTTCACAGCCAGACCAAGCGTAAAAGCTCTCCTCTCACGGCCACCAATTTGCAAAAACTCACTTCTCGCACGAGGCGACCTGACTGATTGAGTCGCCCCAGGTCGAGTGCCATTTCCCAAGTCTCTGTGTACACTGCGCGGGTGCTTGCCTTTTTTCTTTCACTTTGGGCGTGTGAGCATTTTCATTTCACATTTTGGGTGGGGATCACGCGCGTTTCTCTGCACTAATGGGTGACAAAACAGCTGGCAGCGCAAAGTGACAGGCGCAGCGCATCTCTCCATGATCATGTCCAGCTTTGCGTGATTTCGCTGGCTCTTGCCCTCAAAGATCTTCGGAAGACTTTTTTAAAGGATTTTGTCCAGACTTTTGAGGATTTTGTCCAACTTTAGGCTCGAAGGCACTAAATATTCACACAACCTGGAGATAGTTTTTGCGATGCCATCGAGCTCCATTCCCCAGCTTGAAGATGAATGTTGAACATGTTCAGCTCTCATTATTGTTGAGGGCTCCATACACATTTACTAATATAATAATCGGACTGTCCACTTTTTTTGCTGGCTCAACGAAGATCGGCTTCGAGTGGATCGTCGACCACCCGAGGTGGTCCTCCCCTCCTGCCTTTTGGCGGTGGCAATAGTTCATCATTTAAAAATAAACGTCACGCGAGGTAAACAAAGCTTATTATTGCCTGTTGTTTTAACAGGGCGGTGCGTGGTGGTGGCGGTGTGGGGTGTCATTTGCGTCTAGAGAAATTGCCGCCTCGCAGCCATGATGCAATTGCATAGAGCCCTCTCTTTTTTCTAACAGAAATCAATGAATGGCTCTATTGCAATCGCGTGCGAGATTGGGACATGTCTTTCCTAAATCTTTACTCTCAAGCAAGCAAGCGACCAACAAGTACTCAAACTCTCTCAACCAACAAAACAGCGCACAGAAATCCAAATCAAATTGCGTCGGAAATAGGAAAGTGCAATGTTGAGAGCCGCGTTGCATACATTGCCAAACGGCAAGGCTTTGCTTTGATTGCTCGGAGCAAATCTCGCGACCTCGATCTTTCACTTCAACACCAGCTCAATGAAGGAAAGCAACTCAAGAACGCGCCGGATTAACAGGAAGGAGCATCGTCGAGGGGTTGAGGAGCCCGCTCAAACCTGCTCTATGCTGTCTGAACCAAACCAAAATGCGCGACGGGTCATTATCACATGGCAACGAGAAAGCGTTCGCCACATGAGACAAAAGCAATTGGATAGGAAGATTCCCAAACTCACTTTTTGTCCAAGTCGTGGAGCGCCGCGAAATAAGAAAACGACATTGTAAATTAGATTTCTGGTTGTATGGATACGGTTCAAAAGGAGCTCAGGAATATTGTCTGAAATGTTGGGTAATTATGCTGCTGGCAATATATTCGCTAATACACCGCAATGCAATGCTACAAAATCATAACCCCCGTGTAGGTACTAATACTTGCAGCTCGCGTGATTGGTTCGTCGTCGTGTGCGCACCCCTATCAGGTGCGCAATGACCTGACCAAGAGGAGCCTCACAATGCGGCGGCGCTCTATGGACACGAAGAACACACACCACTCGCATCACGAATGCAGTGAGTGTGCTTGACCCAAGAAGTCGCAGGCTTCCTGTGAAATAAAGCTGAGAGCTGAGGTAAAACTGCTGAAACGATGTTGACGCGGAAGGATCATTCTGCTTCCTCGCCTCGCCTCTCCCGCTATACTTAGTACACACAGCAAACAGCAGCAGCGATGTCGACTCTCCATTTTGAACGCGCTTCTTCACACATTCATATTGTCCGCTGGTTTCTTGTTTACACTGACAGTTTGAAAGGGGGATGGCCAGCAAACACCAGCAACAACGATGACCGCGTCGTCATCGGAGAGATGCGCTGCTGGATTTCGCTGCCAAACTGACACTGTCAGAATCCCGGAGTACAGTCAGTCTTATTTAAAGTACACTGTGAATTAGAAGTGCAAATTGTGGGTAAAAGACAAACTCCGAGTTACACACGGCAGAATTTTACAATGCGTGGGGAATTTGATTGATTGCGTACTTTGCAAAGATGATACGGTGCCCTTGCGGTGGACCTCTGATCCGATAGGGGTGTGGAGAGTGGGAGGTCGCCTCAGCTCTGGCACCGAGGTCTGATATCTCTCGCCCGACCAGCTGTTCTGGTTTGGGCTGGTTGAGTGAAAAGTCCACAAAGTCCACCGACAAAACCAAATGAAAGAAGATCAGGAAAAGTTCTTTACGATACCTCCAAGGCTTTCTCGCCCTCATCGAATGTAAACATTGCGCTTCGTGGGCGCCCAATGCTTCGCCACGCCCGCTTCGCTGTTCTTTCTCTGCCTTTGCTGCGAGTCACGCCTCAAGTGCCAGTCGCCATTACTTTACAAAAAATACCAACGGAAGTGCCATTAAATAATGGCGAAATGCTGTAACTGCATTTCACGTCATTTCCTCCACACACACTCGAAATGCAGAGTGCGGGCGGATGGGTAAGCGACATTTCTATTTGGTTTTTGTGATTGTTCGGCACGGACGTGGTCCTTTTACCAGAGAGATCCCCACAACAAACAACAACCGCTTTTTCGCTTAATCTTGATATGATTGTCGTGATATGGTTGATTATCGCCACTGCGGGCCAAATGTACTTAGCAATTGAAGTCCTGTCCAGACACAGTTCGCAAGAAAAAGGGGGATGTGCCGCTCTTTCCATCAGTCAGCCACACTGTCATTCGCCACTGGCTTGTCCGCTCTCTCTATCATGCGGTTCACCCACCACAAGCAACACACCTGAGCTCCTCGCGAACCAAAGAGCTCACCAGACTGCAGCAGGTCTTGTTTTCCTAATCGGCGCTTGTTTACCAGCCGCTCATTCTCGTTCTTTCGACGCGGAGGCCACGTCGTCGCTGCGGCTGCCAAGACAAGACAGACACACACTTTCCATCCAGCGACAGACCAGCCAGCTGACCAACTCCCGCGCGCGTGTGTGTGTGTTCAATCAGCACCAGCCTCCATCGACAGGCTCACGCAACACTCCACAGGTTCATCAACTGACAATCCAATTCACCACCTGAGAGAAAGGTATCAATCCTCGCGACACTTTAGTATCAACCACCTCCAACGAGTATCACCACCACACCAACCAGCCAACCAACCAATCTATCCATCCACCATGTCGGAGCAACGCATTGAAGGCTCGTTCCGGTCCGTGAGCACGGGCACGGGCAGCGGCGGCGCCGGCGGCGTCGACATCGCGAGCACCACGAACGGCTACGGCTTCCGCGGCACGGCGGGCGATGCGCTCTCGATCGAGGTGGCGTACCTGAACCCGCGCCGGCGGTTCCCGCTCGCGGACGAGTACCTGCCCAAGGTGCACGTGACCGCCGCGCAGGCGAAGGAGCTCAAGGTCGTGTGCGAGGAGATGATCGCGCGCGCGCTCACCAAGACGTCCATGTTCGCGTGGGACGGCAACAACAACCAGATCGTGGGCGGCGCCAAGCAGTGGAAGCAGCACGTGTCCAAGCAGAACCTGACGCTCTACCGCCGCCGCAAGGAGGACGCGGGCGACTCGGCCATGCGCCACTTTGTCGCGCGCGGCCAGGTGCACAGCATGAACCTGCAGGACGTCGAATACGGCATGTACTGCGACACGACGGTCGACGAGCGCGCGGTGATGACCGACCTCTACCGCGAGATGTTCCTCGACGCCGCGGTGCTCAAGGTGTACGAATCGCAGACCGAGGAGGACCCGTTCCACTTTTTCGGCATCAAGTGGCTCGCGCACGTGTCGCCCGCGGACAAGTTCGTGTCGCCGCGCGACTACGCGTTCGTCGAGTACTCGAAGCGCGTGGTGAACACCATGGGCGAGCCGTTCCTGGTCAAGGTGACGCACTCGCTGACCACGGACAACGTGCCGGCGATGAGCCAGCGCGAGTTCGACCTCATCCGCGGCGTCATCTCGTGCACGTACATCTACCGCTACGACGCGCCGACCAAGAACGTACAGGTGTTCGCCGAAGGGTACATTGACCCGAGCGGCAAGGCGCCCGGGTGGCTCTCCAAGGCGTTCCTGACCAAGTTCGCGCCGACGATCGTCAACCTGGAGCACAGCGCGGACGTCAAGTACATCATGCGCAACCACCTGGTGCTCACGTTCGACTCGCTCCAGGAGCGCATCGCCGGCATGGCCAAGCAGAAGAAGCACTGCGTGTCGTGCCTCAAGTCCTTCGGGCTCATGAACCGCAACTACACGCGCTGCCGCGCGTGCGCGCAGACCGTGTGCACGCACTGCGTCATGTCGCTCATGCTCTGCCTGCCCAACCACGAGAAGCGCAACGCTGAGCACCCGAGCGCGGTCATGCAGGAGAAGTTTTGCTTCAAGTGCCTGTACACCGGTCGCCTGGACCGCAACGGCAAGTACCTGCTCGAGCCGCTCGAGAGCCGCTCGCAGTACTCGGGCAGCTCTACGGGGGAGAAGGACGAGGACTACCTGGCGTCCAAGGTCACGCAGGTGACCATGACCGAGAGCGACGACGAGGCCTGGAGCACGGACGACGACGCCGCCGGTGGCAACTGGATCCAGTCCGAGCAGGACCGCGTGCGGCGGCTGCGGCTGCGCCACCTGGAGCGCGAGAAGCGCAAGAACATGGAGCAGCGGCGGTTCCCGGGCCAGGGCTTTGCGCGCACGCTCTATCACGGGCCGAGCGACGAGAGCCGCAAGGGGTACAACTCGACGCGGCTCGCGCGCGAGCAGGCCGACACGACGGCGTTCCAGGTCATGGAGCGCTCGATCGCGGAGCAGGAGGCGCTCATCCGCTCGATCCAGAGCGAGCGCGCCAAGCTGGCGCAGATGCCTCCGGCACTCCACCACCACCACCAGCTGCACTACAACAACGGCTACCAGCAGCAGCAGCATTACAACGCGCGCATGATGCGCAACGGGTCGTCCGAGTGGGGCCACAACTCGGAGCCGAGCGAGAGCCGCTTCCAGGAGTACGACAGCAGCGAGGACGAGTTCGAGGCGCCGGCCAAGTTCTCCAAGACGCTGCCGCCGGTCTCCTCCTCGCACTCGACGAACCGCACGACCATGAGCAGCACGAGCGACAGCATCGGCTCGTACTCGGACTACCGGTAGAGAAGAGATGCGAGCGACCCGGGATCATCATCCATCACACAAATATCAAGAGAAAGTATCAGAGGCGGCAACGACGGCTGAAGAAGCTGAAGAAGCAAGTTGTTTTTTCGAAGCACACGCACCGATTTGCCATCGGCGATGAGTGGTGAAGCGCTATTGGGAAGCAAGCAAGCAGCAGACACAGTGGGACCTCGGTGTGGGGTCCAACGTGCGGCTGGATGGGCTGGGACTGGGACTGGACCACTTACTTCACTTCCTTCCGAGGCGGCGGGTCGTCACATGTGCTTGGCTTGGCTTGCTGAGCTGGTCGTCTGGTGCGCTGATACCAATGGCTGGCTGCTTGATAAGGAAGGAGCGCAGTAGGTAGGTAGGTAGGGACTAAATATGAGGTGCTGTTGCCAGCGGAAGCGCGCACGCCCAAACGTATATGTATTGTGAACATTGTGAACTGCTTCTTGTTTGTTGGTTTCTCGTGCGAAGTACTATTAGATACTGGCTGTTATATGAATGAATTTGGTATCGTGGTTTGTGAAGCGTGAAGATTGGATGTGCTAGATAGAATAGACGCCTGTATTTTTGGGCCTATGTCGCCAGCATGGGGCTGGCAGGTCTCCGCGGTGCAGGCTCACCGATCCCTTCGCTAGCCGATCCTAGCAAGCGACTGACGTTCTTAATGAAGATGTTCTTACTGGCGTTGATGTCTCGGTCCTGAGTGAGGTGACACGAATTACATGTGTAGATGGCACTGGCTCCGAGATCGTACTTCACGTTCCCGCATCCTGAGCATGTCTTCGAGGTGTACTCCTCACAGCATTCGATCACTCGACCCCCGGATCTCTCCATTTTGTATTTTAGGAGGTTCTTGAACCTGAAGTGGGATAGAGCCATCATCGCGCGCACGGAAGGACTTGACAGCTTGCGTCGCGCT
>JAASFI010000606.1:0-22158 GCA_023333705.1 Globisporangium viniferum | reverse complement strand
CATACGTAATAGGATATTTATACTTATATTAAATTGCCAAAACACCTGTGATCGTTCAAATGAGACCGAAAACGATACGTTTTCGATGTCACAGGTGTTTTGGCAAAAAGCTGCTTTTGGACCATTTTGCCAAAACACCTGTGACATAGAAAACGTATCGTTTTCGATACGTTTTCTATATCACAAGTGTTTTGGCATTGTTAAAATAGCATCGAAACTTGAATATCACTTTTTGGCAAAACGTTTTAAAAGTCGAAACTTGGCTCAAGGTTGGTTTGACTTTGCGTTTGCTTTGATTGCCAAGATCCAACTCTCACTTTACAGTTAGCACGCCCACAAATGGCTCAAAACTATCGTACACTTGTCGTTTGTATGTCAAAATCCAAACCTTTCTATAGTTTAAATGGTGCTTCGGCTCATAAGGATTTTCGATTTGGTGTATAAAAACATAGGCGCAAATTCCATTTCGAGGTTTATAGAGGTCCTAAGAAAAGATTTGTGGTTGAAGTTGAAGTTGGAAAGATCATGATTTTTCCCTTCAGTTTTTGGACCAGTCCAGAACTGATGAGCAGCGCAACTGGCGAATGCGCCATCGTCATCGTCATCGATGGCACGTGTGGCGTGCTCACCGCGCTGGTCGACGACCAGTGTCATTCTTCAATTCGCACCCAAGCACCCACATCTCAAGACCCAAGACCCAAGACCACAAGCTCCCATTAAACGACTAGAGCAATATGGTGCAGCACACAGTCCGCGAGTACTTCCCCGACGTGCCCGTCATCCAGTACGAAGGGCAGCAGTCGAAGAACGCGCTCGCGTTCCACGAGTACAACGCCAGCGAAGTGATCATGGGCAAGACCATGGCCGACTGGTGCCGCTTCGCGGTCTGCTACTGGCACACGTTCGGCGGCACCGGCAGCGACCCGTTCGGCCCCGGCACGTTCACGAACCGCGGCTGGGACTTAAGCCACGTCGACGGCAACCTTGACCGCAAGGAGCGCATCATCGAGTCCGCCAAGTGCAAGGCCGACGCCGCGTTCGAGCTCTTCACCAAGCTCGGCGTCAAGTACTACTCGTTCCACGACCACGACTTGGTCGACGAAGGCGTCGACCTGGCCGAGTCGCACGCGTTTATCGACGAGATCGTCGAGTACCTACAGACCAAGCAGCGCGAGACGGGCGTCAAGTTGCTCTGGGGCACATCCAACCTGTTCAGCCACCGTCGCTTCATGAACGGCGGCAGCACGAACCCGGACCTCGCGGTGTTTGCGCATGCTGCGGCACACGTGAAGAAAGCCATGGACATCACGCTCAAGCTCGGCGGTGAGAACTTTGTGTTCTGGGGCGGCCGCGAAGGCTACCAGAGCATCCTGAACACCAACGTGCGCAAGGAGCTGGACCACATGGCGTCGTTCTTCAAGATGGTGGTCGCGTACAAGCAGCAGATCGGCGCGACGTTCCAGCTGCTCATCGAGCCCAAGCCGCGCGAGCCGATGAAGCACCAGTACGACTACGACGCCGCGACGGTCGTCGCGTTCCTGCACTACTACGGGCTCGAGAAGCACTTCAAGCTCAACATCGAGCCGAACCACACGACGCTCGCGGGCCACGACTACGAGCACGACATCTACTACGCGGCGGACTACGAGATGCTCGGCTCGGTCGACTGCAACACGGGCGACCCGCTGCTCGGCTGGGACACGGACCAGTTCCTTATGGACGAGAAGAAGGCGGTGCTCGTGATGAAGAAGATCGTGGAGGTGGGCGGGCTCGCACCGGGCGGACTCAACTTTGACTGCAAGGTGCGCCGCGAGTCGTCGGACCTCGTCGACCTCTTCATCGCGCACGTCGGCTCCATGGACTGCTTCGCGCGCGGCTTGCGTCAGGCGGCGAAGATCCTGGAGGCGAACGAGCTGCCGGCGCTCGTCGCGGCGCGCTACGCGTCGTGGAAGAGCGACCTGGGCGAGCGCATCGAGGCCGGAAAGGCGACGCTCGAAGAGGTCGCGGCCTACGCGCAGCAAGTAGGTGAGCCCAAGCAGCTCTCAGGCAAGCAGGAGCTTGCGGAGATGCTGCTCTTCCGAAGCATCGCCAAGCAGTAATCCGTGGGAGTGTGTGCCTTTCTTCAACCTTCGATTGTTTTTTTTGTGTGCCAAAAGGAAGCCGTTGTAGGGAGCATTCTGTTTGGTAGTTTTGTTCCAAATCAAATGTTGCTCAATTTCAGTTGTTTTCTAACCTGTTTGACCATCACAGAATGCAATAAAGCTGTTTATTAGGTTTTGCATGCGTGTAGCACGAACGTTGCTTGAACTGTTCGCTTCGATAAATGTGTACCGAATGTACATGACTTCATAAGTAGCACGATGCACGAAGTAACAGTCTTCGCTGAAGCTTCTGAAGTAACAATACTCCCCGATCTTGCCTCTTTGCACCTTTATCATCATCGCCAAAGGGGAAAGAAAGCCAAGAACAGAAGCAAGATGAGCATGGATCTGCAGGCACTGGAGAAGGAAGCGCAGGTGCTGCGCGCGACCATCGACACCTCCCAGGTGTCCGAGGCGAAGCAGCAGCTCGCCCACCTCAAGGTGCGATTGTGGTGCTGGTTCTTCGCACGTGACGAGCTTTCTTTTAGGAAGAAGCAAGGCAACAAGTGTTGAATCCTACCCATTACCTGTCCTAAACTCACGCTGTTTCTCTTACGATACCCTCACGTTTGTGTAGATTGCGCTGACGACGCTGCCGTCGCTCCCACCGTGCGCTGCTGTGTCGGCCACCGCCAAGCAGGAACGAACGCTGGCACGTACGTGCTCGCTCCATTTTGAGATCTTGCCTAGTTTCTCCATATCCAGGGCTATTGGAGAGAGTTTCCCAAGTTGCTAGAGAAATGGGAAATTAATGTGTCGCTTTTCTTGTTATATGTTACTATTGGGAATCGTAGGTCACGTGCTTGAAAGCGCGACGATGCTGAGCGTGCTGAGCGAAGACATGGCGTCGTTTGAGCGCAGCGTGATCCAGTTGAAGGTGTACTACGGCAGTCTGGCAGCGGAGCTTGATCCGTCGCCGCTGCATTACCCGATCCTGGGCACGCGCCTGCTGCAGCTACTCGTCGAGAATCGCATGGCCGAGTTTCACAACGAGGTGCGTTTTATCTGCCTGTTTCTAATGGGCTGTTGGGATGAGAATCTAACACTGTGAGTGTATGATCGCCTTCTCACAGTTGGAGCTGATCCCAGAGCAAGCGCGTGAAGACCCGAACATCGCGTTCGGCATCAAGCTGGAGCAGTATCTGATGGAAGGAAGCTACAACAAGGTGCTGGAGGCCCGTGAGCACGTGCCGAACCCTTTTTTCAAGTTCTTCCTCTCGCACTTGCTGCAGACCGTGCGTGAGAACATCGCGGACTGCGCCGAGATCGCGTACCAGTGCCTCGAGCTGGGCGACGCGCAGAAGATGCTCATCTTTGAGTCGCAGGCAGAGCTCAGCGCGTACATCCAGGAGCGGAAGCCCGAATGGATCGTGCGCGACAACCACATCTGGTTCAAGGCGCCGGAGAAGAGCTTGGGGGCGTCCGACATCCCGTCGCTCAAGCTGGTCGGCGAGACGCTGTCTTACGCCACGGAGCTCGACCGCATCGTCTAAGAAATGGGGGATGAGAGGTTAATGACTGGAGAGTGGGCTGGCGTCACTTCGTTCGAGCCCAATGGTGAAGACCAAGAAGAAGGGGAACACAGAGAAGACACCAGAAGAAACAAATGATACAAATATCAACAGGTCCACGTTTTCTCCAAATAACAAACAGGCTTTTGACGGTCAAGTCACACTCACTCTCGTTTGCTTTGTTTAGTTGGGGGGTTTTCCCTCTGCGTGTTTGCTCGGTCATGCGCGCACTTTCTTCTTCGCAGTCATATTCGTCGCGCGGCTCGTCTTCTCCAACCAGATCACCACCTGCTCGGGCAAATTCGAGCGACACTCCCAGATCGGCACCTGCTCGCCGACCCAGTGGATCAAGTAAATGGTGTCGTCCCGTCCAGTCGTCAGATTTTTCACGATCTTGCGCTGCGTAAACGTCTGGATCTTGTACCGATTCCTCTGCTTTGTGAGCTCTCGATTGCGGAACATCTCGATCAGTCGCTTCGGGATGTTCGCCTCTGGTTCCCACGTGAGCTCGTCGTAGCCGTCCCATTTTACGAGATACAGATCCATCTCCTTCGTCGTGCCGCGACCAGTTTTGGACGAGAGCGTGCGGCCGATCTTCACCTCCAGAATGGACTCCACGACGTACACGTCCTCTTCGTTCAAATCGAAGAGATCCTGGTCGTCATCTGTCGACGAATCCTCAGCTTCTTCCTCTTCTTCGTCATCGCTTTCTTCCTTGTGCTTGGCCGCCTTTGGAGCTGGCCGAGGTGCTGGTTTTGCCACAGGTTTCTTCACTGGCTGGACCACTTCTTCCTCTTCTTCCTCTTCCTCTTCTTCTTCTTCTTCTTCTTCTTCTTCTTCTTCTTCTTCTTCCTCTTCCTCTTCTTCCTCCTCCTCTTCTTCTTCGCTGTCTTCTAGGATAATCGCACTCTGAGCTGAAGTACCAGCAGTGTTCTTGGCAGCCGCCGTTGTGCTCGTGGCGGTCTTGCTGTATGAGAGGTAGGTCGCGTCCTTCACGTCCGCCTTGCCCTCCTCTTCCTTGATTCGGGCGACCACCTTCGCCAGTTGCTCTTTCGCACTCGGCTCCGATCGCGGGCTTGTCTTCGCTGACGTCGCGTACCTCTTTGTTCCGCCAGTTATATCCCGCGTCTTCCCCTTTGGCGAAGCTGGGTCGTCCAGTTCAATCGCGAGCTCTGCTTCGTCGGAATCCGAGTATCCATCCGCGTACTCCTCCTCCTCCTCTTCTTCTTCCTCTTCATCCTTGTATTTTTCTTTCTTCAGAATATCGGCGGGTTCGTAGTCATCGTCGTCATAATCAGCTGCATACTTTGCCTCCCGCTTGCGTTTCAAGTTGGATCGCCGCTTCTCCGCAAACCGCTCTTTCTTCTCCTTCCTCAGTCGATCGTCCAGCGTCTCGTACGCGTTCACCTTCTTCACGGGCGACGGCTTCGCGACGCCCTTGTTCACAAACAACTGCTTCTGGTCGATATCCTTGAGCAGCTCGCTGAGCTCGTCCGAGATCGCGCCGTTCTTGCCCTGGTCGCAATTCAGCCACTTGATGATCGCGTTGTACTTGGGCGTCTCCATCTCGAGGTTCTCGAGACACGGCAGCTCGCGGAGCTTCGTGAGCGCCTGTGGCGCGACCTGCTGCTTGACGAACCCAAAGCCCGAAGACGGGGAAGGCGCGCGTGGCTTTTCTTTCTTCACAGCATTCGTGTTGAGCCGCGGAGATGAAGACCCGCCGCCGCCACCCGCCTTGACCGCAACTGGCGCATAACGGGGGCTCAGCGACGAGCTCCCTGTCTCCGGGCTTCGCGGCGACAGCTTCTTACTACTGTTACTGTTACTGACGGCAGTTGTATCCGCGCTGCGCGGGCTCTTGATCGTCCCGTTCTTCCGGTGTGAGCCCAACGGCTCGGCATTCGCGCGCGCGGCGTCGATCTTCATGGTTCGTACCTTAATCATACTGCTCTGCGGCGACTGGTCCTTCGCCTTCTTTACCGACGCCTTGTCTTCATTGACTGCTGGTTCAGGGGCGGAGACACTCTTGCTCTTGTTCTTCTTCTCCTTACTGTGACTGCTGCTGCTGCTGTTCTCGCAGTTCTGATGCTTCTCCCTCTTCTTCTTTTCCTGCATGATGGATCGGCGCTTGGCGACGCACTCCTGCAGTCGCGCCCACGCATCGGGAAGCGTGCGCTCCTGGTGGCGCAGCCGTAGAGACGCCGGCAGCGGCGCGGCGCTCGTCCTCTGGAGCTTGCTCAGCAGATGGTCCATCGAGATGCCCAGCGTCGCGTAGACCTCCTGCTGCTTGCGGCGCATCACGCTCTCCTTGTCGCCCATCGCTGCTGTGCGGGTGGCGGGTGCTCTCTCTCTCTCTCTCTCTCTCTGTCTGGCGAGGCCCGTCGATGCGCGTGGATCCACACCGTTACGTTGATAGCGAGAGCAAGCGGCGACGTCTTAAAGCCTAACGCTGGCTCATACTGCTCAGTTTTTCAAATCCCCACCCTGAAGTGATCACAACAAGCAAGGCACTTGTTATTTCGAAATTCGCACTTACAGCATGATCCGCTGTATGAAATGCACAGCACATCCATTCTGGTATTTTTGCTATATAAAATGCACAGTTGACAGGTGAAATACGAGTCTGACAAAGTTTGCAACTTGAGAAACATAAGAAGCAATAATTCTAGATGCAAATTTTCTACTCTTAGCTTGATCATGCTATGCCAGTATAGAACACTTTACTCAGCTGCTAACAAGTATTACTTGACTTGAATTAAGTAAGCACCAACAACAGCTTTTATTCTTGCCAGGCTAAAACAAATGTTTTTAAGCACTAATATGTATCCGAAATATTTCTAATGTCAGATGCAACGCATAACAGCGGATTCTCAATGGTTATCAAAACCCGACGGCATTCTCACTCAAATAGCGGGTCCGAGAGGCGACACCGGAGGAACATAGCGCACGACAAAGCTGCAGCCACATCAGCAGCAGCAGTAGCATGGGAAGAAAGTGAAATGCCACGTGCAGATGCCTGAAATCGCCTTTTGTCTGTATTCGCAGGTGCGTTTACACAGCTCACAGCTCTACACACACACACATACACAAACGCGCGCTCTCATTTCATCTCATATATGCACACGTACACACACTCGCTTAAACTATTCATTTCTGCACATTTCAAGCCTGTACATTTCAAGCCAGCCTCATCACGCCTTGCCCGTGTAGATGTTGCAGATGCGGCCCTCATCGTCGAAGAGGAACGTGGACTTGACGGAGATCGGGATGTAGAAGATCTTGACTACGCCGCGCACGATCACGTGCTGCTCGTCGTCGTCCTCGATCACCGGCTCCTGCCACGTGCCCTCGATCTTGGTCTTCTCGAGGTACTCGAGGAACTGCTTCTTGCCCTTGTAGCTGCCGTCGCGCTGGCTGTAGAACTCGATGTCGTCGCTCACGAGCTCCAGCGTCGCCTCCGTGTCTTTCTTCAGGCGCAGCCCCACGTACTTCTTCACGGTCTCCACGTGCGCGTTCGTGACCACACTCGCGACGCCCATACTTGACTGACTGGCTTGGAAGAAGAAGAAGAAGGCAGGCGGACGGCTGCTTGCGCTGCGGAAGGCGGATTCGATTGTGAGGGCCTCACGCGGCTGGAACACAAGGGTAAAGCTGGGTGCTGGTGTTGCTGGTTGGTACTAATCTCCTCGTCCACACTGTGCAGTCCGTTTATTTCCCTTCTTCTGCGATGAGTGTTGATGCTCTCTCCTTCTCGCCGCCGCCGCCGTGGGACAAGTGTGCGTGAATCAAGCCAATGAATGCCACGCATTTTTGGATTTCGAGGGCATCGACGTTGAAGATGAACAGCACACAACAGCGCAGCCGCCCAAATGGCCAACTAAAAAGAACAGAATCTCGGTTGTTAATCCGCGCCGCCCATCCCATCCCCCACCTAGCCATTTCAAGCGCTCGACTTCGAATGAAATCTCCTTCATGAAGAAGACGGCGATGACGATGCCACTCTAAAATGCGGTAACTGTCAAACAGACAAGAGCGCATGCACAAAAGTGCAAGGTGCGTCAGCACGAGTTGAAATTGGAAATGACCCTGCACAATCGTTCCTTCCTCCTCTCTTCAAACCCATACGGTTTGAACGTTAGCTGCACAACTACCGTATCAATAACATGCCCAATCAACCAGGTGCCTTCACGGAACAAACGAACGCCCCTCTGGTGCGATGGCTGATGCTGGCGCGGTGACTGCTAAATAACGTGGCGTGGTGACTGCTAAATAACATGGCGTGAGTCTTCATGACAGATCGTGAAGCGAATCCATCAACGCAGCGGTGGTGTCCTCTATACCGCAGTCGAGCAACCTACTAGTACAGTACGAAATGGTACGTGGTTCGACGCGCTCTATGGTCCTAACGTTGAAGAAAGCTTTTCGAATGGCTTCATCCATCTACCCTCCCTTTAGAATCCCCTACAAGGCAGAGAGAGCGCAACAGCAGTCTCCAGGGGCCATGCAAAGCCCCTCCCTCATGCGCAGAGAACCCAAGAGCTCAAGCCCATGAGAGTGGCTGTCACTTCGCAATTCCCACGCCACCCGTCCACCAAGCCCAAGCAGAAGAACACTGCCGCTCTCCGCTCCACTCAGCTAGTCACACGCAGCCGCTGCAGATGGATCTCCGCGAGAAGCTCGTGCCGGACAAGCCCGAGACCGCGGTGCTCTCGACCCATAACGACTTCAACTACCTTCGGTACGTGGAGTGTGTCATGATCATCACCTTCGAGTGTTGTGTTCGTGTTCAGTGCAATAGGCGAATATTCATGAGGTGCCTGGTGCTAATCACTCGTGTGGTATGTCTCTCTCCAATGATGGAACTATATACAAACAGCACGTTCAACTACATGACGGAGCGGCGACTGCTGCGCAAGTTCAAAGGAACCTATCAAAAGGTTCGTTCGTTGGCTGGTTGGTTATGCGCTTCTCATCCATCTTTCAGCGGCCGTCATGGCATAAGACTAACGCGCATGTTTATCCATCCGCATGTGTTTGTGTTTGCGAATGATAATAGTACTCGTTCGTGATGAGCTGGCTGTCGTCGCTCATCTGGGTCTACGTGCTCTTCGTGCTCATCGTCACGAGCGCGGTCGGCGCCAAGAAGACGGACCTCTCGGTCAACGGCGTGGCGCTCATCGGCTGCGCGTTCTACCTGGCGCTCTACGCGGCGCAGAAGTTCGCGGGCCGACTCATCCTGATCATGATCTACTGCATGGTCTTCGCGCACGCCACGTTCTACGCTGTCGCCGACGACTTCGGGCTCTTCGCGATCGCCTACAACCCCGACAGCTCCGAGAAGGCCTCGAAGCACGAGACCTTCCGCAAGGCCGTGCTGACCGTGCTCTTCGTCGTCGAGTTCTGCATCGTCGCCGGGTACGTCCTCATGTACGAGCTCTACCCGATTTCCATTCGCCGCGGGTGGATCAACACCGAGTGGTGGTTCGGCATCCAGCGAGGCAAGCGAAGTAACACGCTCACCTACCTGTCCATCGTGCGGCGATTCAATAACAAACGCTCCATCGTCGAGTACATTGGCGGACTCGACAAGGACAACCGCCCGCACGGCTTTGGGCTCTGGAAGGACAGCGCGTACCATGGCGAGAACCTGAGTGGACTCTGGGAGCACGGCATCCCCATTGGCCCGTTCACGAGTCGCGAGCAAGGCAGTGGGTACACGACCGAGAAGCTCCGCGTAGCGTACGCGTCGATCCGCGGCGAGAAGAGCACAGACACCGCCGACATCTTTCCCACGTTCACGCCGCTCACGTGGGGCGTCGCGAATGTCGAGTGCTCTGTCGCAGGCGGCTTTTTCAGCTTCCTGCCGTCTGTCGAGCATTTCTTCACCGACTTGAGCGACGACCACCACCGGCGTCCACAGAGCGCTGCCGAGTGCCTTCACACGCTGCGCACACCTCTGGACTACGTCGCGTATCACGATGTCGACGGACATGAGAGCTCGACTCACCAGCGCTCCAAGTGCCAGCACTACAAGGAAAGCCTCGCGCCAGTCGCGCTGTCGCCGCGCGAAGTGCGCTCGGAGCCGAAAGAGGCGCTCGTGTACATCCACGGCATCTACACGCCGCTCGACAGCGCGCTCAGCAGCATCGCGCAGATCATGTCGCTGGGCGACTTCCCGTCCAACATCCACCCGTTCGTGTTCGCGTGGCCCAGCGGCTCGCTGCCGATCTACTTCTTCCAGTCGCTGCGAGCGGCGGGGGACACGAAGAGCGCCACGGGGCTGCGCGACTTCTTTGCGAGCATCGTCGCGGCCGGGTACACGAAGGTGAACATCGTCACGCACAGCATGGGCACGCGGTGCTTGTTCAACTGCTTTGAGAGAAACTACCTGAGCGACTTGTTCCAGGTATGAACGACCCTGATCGACTTACTTCTAATTGCTCTAGTGGGGGGCTATGGGAGTACCTGGCTGACTTTATCTCGAATGTGTGATTGCTGCTCAACAGACCACTTCGGACTCTGCGCGAGGTCTCAAGCCGGCGGAGATCGTGAGCTTCACGTTCTGCAGTCCCGAGTACCCACTGCCGCGCTTTGTGGCTGCTGGCGGGATGTTTGACACCATTCGACAGTACTGCGACCTGATCACGTTGTATGGAGACTCCCATGTGAGTTGAGCGGCTTGGAAAGCATCGCTATTGTATGATCAATCTCGCTAATGACTGAATGGCTCTTTGTCTGTCTGTAAACAGGACCAAGCTCTGCTGGGCTCGGAGTTCGCTCTCTCGGACAACTTGCTGGACGGCACGGTCCCATCACTCGGACGCAGCATCGGTCGACACATCCGCGACCCGTCGTACCCAGTTCCGTGTGAGTGCGTCTACATGTCTTCGGGGAAATTCGACGACTCACGCGACAACAAGGACCTGAGCTACGCTAAGGTGAACCAACTGGCTGGACTCCCGAACGTCGCGGGGTATGCGCTCTTGGGAGCTACGATTTCTTCGACGCAAGGTAGTACTCAACCAGGGACCCAGGGCAGTACGCAGCCAGCGGAAGAGCCTCCCGTCGACTCGACTTCACTGTCAGTGCACCCATCGTCAGCTGGGCTCTCCCCGCCGCCGTCGCACTCGTCCTACGGCTCGGTGCCGCTGAGCTACACGCTCAACATGAACAGCATCTGCGTGCAGAGCACGGGCTCGGACGTCGACGGACCCGCGAAGGTGAAAGTGTACCTCGACATGGACGTGATCGACACGTCGTTCGTGGACGTGAACACGGGCCTGCGCCACAGCTACTACCGCCTGAACTCCAACATTGTCGACGACATCCGCGAGATCGTGCTCCACAAGCGCCGCGCGCGGTCTCGTCCGGGGCTCATGAAGCAGAAGGGCAACGTGTTCATCTTTCTCGCAGCGCCATCGAATGTCGGGTAGTTTTTGTGGGGAAATGCATCGCTGGAGTACTAGCACTAGCGTCAGAATTCGTCGTCGTCATTGTCGAAATTATAATAAACGATGTTCTGAGACTACGGTTGACAGAATAGCTACACTCAGTTGGACATCCAGGCAGCAAGCATGAAGCTAAAAGAGGGTCCGCTTTCGCCTGGGTGGTTTAGCTAGCTCGAGTAGACAGCACTTTCATGATTTTGGAATCAGTTACAAATGAGTCCTGATTCATCAAGTACGCCGTGATTGTTTACATCCTCTCTTCCTTTAGATTTCTTTGTCCATGATTATATCGAAAATTCAGACTCTCTAAATTTGTTTCCTTTCCCACCAAAACTTGCGTATTTTGATATCATTAAAGAAGGGATGTTGTGTCTGTGTATCGTTATGTTATGCAATTGGCCAAAACTCTCCCCATGTGACAGCTCTGAAAGGATCAGAAGGGAACAGGCATCCACCATCACATCACACCGACAGCTCAGCGATGGCGATGGCGATGAACATGCAGGACCTGCCGTCGCCCCTGCGGGAGCTGGAGCTGCACGCCGTCGACCTCAGCGACGACGACGAGGGCTTTCCGCCTCCTCTGTCGTCCCCGTCCACCACGACGACTGCCAGCAGCAGTAGCAGGGACGACAACGACAGCGAGAGCAGCGAGACTACACACATACGAAAAGGCAACAAGAGCCACCCGCATGGCGCGCTTGCAAAGGAGCTGGAGCTGGGCATCCAGGGCGAGCAACAACAGCAGCACTCAGAGCATTCGCAACAGCACCTCACGTCGTAAGTGCGGGCTTCTGACGAGCAGCGCGTTGGTGTTCATGCTGCAAAGAGTAAGGGAACTCATGACGTACATACTCTTTGTGTTGTGTGTATGTTGCTTGTAGGGACCTTCGCACGTTCGCCAACACGATCATCGCGTTCCTGGGCTCTGGTGTGCTCGGGCTCCCCTTCGCATTCAAAAAGTGCGGCATCCTGGTGCGTTCCCTATTGCAAGTTATCTTATCGCCTGCATCAATGGTACACCAACGCTTGTGTCTTTTTCGTTCTCTGTTTCCTATTAGCTGGGACTCGGGACGCTCGTGGTCGTCGCTGCGATCAGCACGTACGCGATGCTGCTGGTCGTGCAGTGCAAATACAAGCTACGGGACCAGGGTCGCCATGTGACCAAGTACGGCGAGATCGGGCAGATCGCCATGGGCTGGCTGGGCAAAGCGCTCGTCAACGCCTCGCTGGTCATCTCGCAGTCCGGCTTCTGCGTCGCCTGTACGTACAGTATACTACTACTATACAGCTACGCATTCCCAGGGTTCCCACATATCCTAATTGTCTCTGCTGCTATTGCTGCTGTTCTTGTGTGTAGATCTGATCTTCATCGCGTCGAACGCGCACAGTTTCCTCGACGTGTCGCGCGAGCTCGTCGTGTCCGTGTGCGTGCCGCCGCTCATCGCGTTCTCGCTGCTCAAGCACATGCGCGAGCTCGCGTACGTCGCGCTGCTGGCGGACTGCATGAACTTTCTGGGGCTCGCGGTCGTGCTCTCGATGGACCTGTCGTACATGGCGCTCGACCACGACGACATCGAAGTGGTCGGAGTACTCTCCAGCATCCCGTTCTTCTTTGGCGTCGCGAGCTACTGCTTTGAGGGCGTCGGCATGGTGCTCCCGCTGGAGAACTCGATGCAGCACAAGGCGAACTTCACGCCGATCCTGGTCTCGACCGTCGTGATCATCACGTCGATCTACGCGACGTTCGGCATTTGCGGCTATCTGGCGTTTGGAGACGCGACCCAGGACGTGATCACGCTCAACATCGAAGGCAACGGCGGCATGGCGACGCTCGTCAAGCTGTTTCTGTGCGCGGGGCTCTTCTTCACGTACCCCGTCATGCTCTTTCCCGTGTTTGAGGTGCTGCAGCCGATGCTTCGCTCGAGTAGTGGCTCAGCAGCGACTGCGATGGTGGACGAAGACAACAAGCTCCCGACCAGCGAAGCCCCAACACAAAGCCCAGAGGATCTCGCCACGGAAGAGAAGAAATCGGCGCTCATGCGAGCGAGCGTGGTGCTTTTGACAGCGCTCATTGCGGCAGGCGTCCCTAGTAAGTTTGTTTTCTACTTCTAGGGCTCCTGGGTCTAGGGCTCCTCCCTCTCGTACTCCATAGGTGCTAACTTTGCTCGTTTGTTGTTATACCCTCAGATTTCGGCAGGTTCATCTCGTTCATCGGCTCGACGTGCTGCGCGCTGCTGGGGTTCGTGCTGCCGACGCTCTTCTACCTGCGCATCTTCGAAGCGGACGGCCGCATGCGCGTCTCCTGGAGCAAGAAACTGGTTCTGTACACGATCATGCTGCTCGGAGTGCTCGCGTTCGGCGCCGGAGTCTACGACGCGCTCGTGAGCATGTTCTAATTCCCCTTTTCCCCTTTTCAGAATGAAGCATTGGAGGAAAAGCCTTGTACAAGTAAGTAGAGCCATCTTTGTGAGCTGAGTGCATAAAAGTTCGTCCGTAGATGTGAGGATTGCTCATCTGGATCACCAGAAGCCGAGCAAGCAGCGATTGAAAAATCAACTCAATCAAAGTACAAATTCAGTTTTGGTTTGCAAGTTTTCTTTCCTCAACCCGACATGTCACTAAAGTGGTTTGACTCGACTTCCCAGTTCTTGATCAGAAAAAAGACACTATCATGGGGAGTGACCGCCAAGTTGCGACTCAAATCGCGTGTTCAAAGAGGCAAATCAAAAAGCGCGAGGGAATGATGGTCGTTCCCTCCCATCCCTACCGTCCGTCATACTCCCTTGCATTATTGAAACGTGTGGAAGAACGCCCAACAACAGAGCAAATCAGGCCAAGCGCAGCAGCACCACAATACCATACGCCATGGGCATCCTCAAGAGCGACGCGCTGGTCCAGCAGCAGCAGAAGGAGCACACGCCGCTGCTGCCACCGCAGCCCACGCAGGCGCAGGCGCACACTGTCGCTGTGGCTGTCGATGGCGACGACGACAATGCGTCTATTGGCAAGGAGCTGCTCGCCTCGGTCGCGCTCTCGGAGCGTGGCGACGATGACGAGCTCAGCACGCAGCATCTCGCCTCGTACGCGCTTCTGTCTATTATTGTCTGCGCTCATTGAAATTCAGCAAGCGTGGGATGGATGGCGTGTGTGTGCGTGGTCTAATGTTGAAGTTGGCGTTGTGTGTGGATTTGTGCAATAAGTGACGGCAAGACGTTCGCGAGCGCGATCATCTCGTTCCTCGGCTCGGGTGTACTCGGCTTCCCGTTCGCGTTCAAGCAGACGGGCATTCTGGTACGTTTTTTCCCTCGACACTGTCATTCATGCGTCGATACTGTAATGCTAACAACATGTGTGTGTGTGTCTGTATGGAATGTAATAGCTCGGACTGCTGCTCCTACTGCTCGTGGGCATGATTAGCACGTTCTGCATGCTGCTCGTGGTCGAGTGCAAGTACAAACTCAAGGAGCGCGGCGTGCACGTCACGAAATACGGCGAGATCGGCCACGCGGCGATGGGCAAAACGGGCCAGATCGCCGTCAACGTCGCGCTCGTGGTCTCGCAGACCGGCTTTGGCGTCGCCTGTACGGTAGTTACCCGAGTGTCTACTGAGCCTATTGTTATAGTACGTTCTACTAACCTATGCACTGTATATTGTACTACTGCGCTATGGGTTATCTTACTTTTACAGATCTGATCTTCATTGCGGCGAACGCGCACACGTACCTGAACGTGTCGAAGGAGGCCGTGGTGCTCACGTGCCTGCCGTTCCTCGTGGGCTTCTCGCTGCTCAAGCACCTCAAGCAGTTGGCGTGGGTGGCGCTCGCGGCCGACGTCATGAACTTCTCGGGGCTCGCGATCGTCTACATGACGGACTTTTCGCTCATCGACCTGTCGTCGTCCTCTTCAAACTCCTTCTCAATCTCGTCGCTCAACTGGCTCGGCGTGGCGTCCAGCATCCCGTACTTCTTTGGCATCGCGAGCTACTGCTTCTCGGGCATTGGCATGGTGCTCCCTCTCGAGAAGGCCATGGAGCACAAGAGCCACTTCTCGCGCATCCTCATGCTCACGGTCGCGCTCATCGGCACGATCTACGCCACGTTCGGCGTCTCCGGGTACCTGGCGTTCGGGGAAGCCACGCAGGACGTCGTGACGCTCAACATCCAGGGCCACGGGGGGGTTGCGACGACCGTCAAGCTGTTCCTGTGCGCTGGACTGTTCTTCGCGTACCCGCTCATGCTCTTCCCTGTGTTCGAAGTCCTGCAGCCCGCGGTGCTTAAGTGCGCAGGTGGTGCAGACCACCACATGGAGGCAAAGCGCGTCGTGTTCCGCTCTGCGTTCGTGCTCTTGACCGCGGTGATCGCAGCTGGCGTGCCAAGTAAACGCTTAGATTTGAATCTATTTGATGGCTTGATGTCCGGAACTGACGTTCGCTCTTATGATTGATTTTGGCTGTAGACTTTGGACTCTTCATCTCGTTCCTGGGCTCCACGTGCTGCTCGCTGCTCGGGTTCGTACTCCCTGTCGTGTTCTACCTTCGGATCTTCAATCCTTCGGACGCCGGTAGTGGCGACGCCATCATCAAGAGCAGCAGCACCACGCCCATGCACGACCGCAAGCTGCTGTTTGCGATCGTGACGCTCGGCGCGTTTGCCGTCGCGACAGGGTTCTACACAGCGGCGCAAGACTTCTTCTAAATGGCTCGAGTGTCGCGCGTGTGTGTTTTGTGTTTATGTGGCAATAATGTGTATGTACATCTATACATCTGCGTGCAACAATGTTGATGCAAGTATGGATTTCTATTACGTTAGCGTTTCTAGGTCAGTCTTCTGAAAACTTTGTCATCAGTTGTCCGAGTTCTCGGATGCAGCCTGAGTAGCGAGCTTGCGGATCCCGGCGCCAGTCATGCGGTCCCGCGTCGCCGCGTCCACCTCCATGTACTTGAGGAACTGGATGCTGAACGAGCCCTCGCCCTGGGTCTTGGAGCGCAGCAGCGTCGCGTACCCGACCATGTGCACGAGCGGCACGTACGCGTGGACGATCGAGCGGCCCTGGCGACCGTTGCCGTCCGTGGACGCCGCGCCGACTTCTTGGATGTGCGCGCGGCGCTGCGACGTCAGGTCCGAGAGCACATCGCCGACCGTGCGGTCTGGGGTCTGCACCTCGAGCTTCATGAGCGGCTCGAGGATCGCCGGCGCCGCGTCTCGTAGTCCCTGCTTCAGCGCCAGCACGGCCGCGACACGGAACGCGTTCGCGTTCGAGTCCTGGTCCCAGTGGCAGTCGTTCTCGTCGACCGTGACCTTCACGTACGCCACGCGACTCGACGAAAGCACGCCGCGACTGAAGCCCGCACGGATGCCTTCTTCGATCGCCAGCGCGAACGCGTGCGGCATTTTCTTGGCCCCCAAGTACTTCCACTCGACGACATTATTGTTGACCTCGTTCTGAGCATCTTCATCGGCCGGTGGCGCGCCGCCCTCAGTGACGTCGATGAGCGGCTCAAGACGTAGCTTGAGCTGCGCAAACTGGCGGTCCGTGCCGAGCATCGTGTCGTGCACGTACGGCACCTCGGCCGCCTGCGCGATGCTCTCCAGATACGCGACGCGCATCGCGCCGATCGTCGGATTGAGCTTGTACTCGGTGCGCAGGCGCTCTTGGATGATCTCGAGGTGCAACTCGCCCATGCCCGACATGAGTGTCTGGCCGGTCTCTTCGTCGACGCTCACCACGAAGCTCGGGTCTTCGCGCTGCAAGTGCGAGAGCGCGTCGTCTAGGTCCTTCTGCTTGGCGCTCGACTCGGCCTCGATCGAGCACGTGAACACGGGCTTGGGAATCTGCACGCCCGGGAGCACGACGTACTCGTTCGCGTGGTGGTCCTTGGCCGCGACGATCGTGTCGCCCGTGTACGTGTTCTTGAGCCCGACCGCCGCGCCGATGTTGCCGGCCGAGATGAGCTCCACTTCGTCCGAGTCGTCCGCGGCGACGAGCATCAGCCGCGTGATGCGCTCTTTCGCCTGGCGCGTCGTGTTGAACAGCTGCGACTTGGCGTGCAGCACACCCGAGTACACGCGGAAGAACACCACGAGTCCGCGCTGGCGGTCGTGCTTGACCTTGAACGCGAGCGCCGTGAGCGGCTCCTGTGGGGATGTGTGGCGCGGCATAAGCGCAGTAGACGATGAGTTTGTCTGCACCTTACCCTTGGCGTGCTTGATCACCTGCGCGTCGAACGGCGAGAGGTCCAGCGGCGACGGCAGGTAGTCCACGATCGCGTCCAGCAGCGGCTGCACGCCCTTGTTCTTGAGTGCGCTGCCGCAGAGCGTGATGATCGCCGAGGACGCCGTGTCGCGACGCACGGCGATCCTTCGCAGCGCATTCTTGAGCGTGTCGTTGTCGATCTCTTCCTCCATGAGGAACAGCTCCGCGAGCTCGTCGTCAAAGTCCGACGCTCTCTCCACCAGCTGCTGGCGCGCCTCCGCTGCCTGCTCGTAGAGTTCCGCCATTTTCCCGCCGGCAGTGGCCACGATCGGCAACTTGCGGAGCTCCTTGCCGTCTCGATCGGTCCATTTCACGATCTGCATGTCCACCAGGTCGATCACGCCTTCAAAGTCCGCTTCCTCGCCCATCGGCAGCTGGATGCGCAGCGTCTTGACGTTGAAGCGCGACTCGAGCGACTCGCACGCGCGCGCAAACGACGCGCCTTCGCGGTCAAGCTTGTTCAC
This sequence comes from Globisporangium viniferum, assembly GCA_023333705.1. Taxonomy (NCBI): domain Eukaryota; phylum Oomycota; class Peronosporomycetes; order Pythiales; family Pythiaceae; genus Globisporangium; species Globisporangium viniferum. Next base: position 4,339 of record JAASFI010000606.1, on the reverse strand, counting down.
AAACACGATGCGCGGCACGCGGTAGCGGTCCGCCTGCTCCCAGACAGTCTCGGTCTGCGCCTCGACGCCAGCGACACCATCCAGGACCGCGACCGCGCCGTCGAGCACCCGCACGGCGCGCTCGACCTCGATTGTAAAGTCGACGTGGCCCGGCGTGTCGATGAGGTTGATCTTGTGGTCCTGCCAGTCAAAGTTGATCGCGGCCGAGCCGATCGTGATGCCGCGCTCGCGCTCCTGCGGCATGAAGTCCATGGTGGCGTCACCATCGTGCACCTCGCCCATGCGCTGGATCGCGCCCGAGTAGAAGAGCATGCGCTCCGTCGTCGTCGTCTTACCGGCGTCGATGTGCGCCAGGATGCCGATGTTCCGGATGCGGCGCAGCGCCTGCGACTCGGCGTCCGTCATCGCGGGCGGCGGCGCCTGGGGAGAGGCGGCGGCAGCCGAGAACCAGCGGCTGCGCGTGATGGCGGGCGACAAGGACGACGCCGCGCGCGAGAGACGCGAGGCGGGACGCAGGCGTAGCATCAGCATGGCTGGAAGTCTCTGGAAGTCTCTGTTGCTCTTGGCTTCTTGTGAGTGATTGGGTGAAGTGATGATGGCCAAGAGATCGGCGGACAGACTCTCATCTGGGTCCAATAGTATCCTTAAATTAATATGTGAGTTACAATAGTAGTGTAAGGATTACTTTACTCTAGATATATGAAACTTGTGAAAATTATTAATTGATGAGACGTGGCAATTTTTCATTGTTGCTGAGAGGCGCAGGTCGCATTTGACTTGGGATAGCCCTAGACTGGTTTGGTTTGCTCAGGTTGACTTGCCCTTTGTCAGATCACTGATGGGGTCGCTTGACTATCGATTCTGAAAGAGAACGAGAGGTCGGCAGCTTGCACTGCGAATCAACACGCCACCATAGGCGGTCTCTACTTACAGCAGTGGACTGTGATGGGAAGGGAAGCTTGGACGTCGTCCTGGACGAAGCCCTGGACGAGACTGCAGGCTTGGACGCGACCCAAGTGACCGGAGCCTCTCTCTCTATCTCTCTCTCTCTCTCTCTCCACAAGGAGCAGCAGCAGCTCAGCCAACCTCAGTTTCCGATTTGCCTTCAAGCGCAAACATCAACAGCCTCTTTATTCAGCAAAGCAACCCGCAGTTTTCGTCTCCAATCTTCGTCATCTCAACTCTTGTCGTCTCTCTTCCAACTACCGACAGCAGCAATGAACTTCAGCCTGATACTCACTCTCGCCGTGGCTGCCACCGCTCTTCACGCAACAACCGTCTCAGCCCAGGGCCCGAATGGATCAAGAGGAGTTCGTCGGAATGGCCGCTTTGAGCAGTTTGGCAGCGGAGCCCAGGGTGGAGGTGCTGGCGGCGCTATCGGCGGTCAAGGTGGCGCTGGACTTGGTACCCAGGGCGGCTTCGGAGGTCAAGGACTCGGTGGCGGACTTGGAGGCCTCGGCAGTAGACTTGGCGGTGGTGTCGGTGGCTTCGGAGGTCAAGGACTCGGTGGCGGACTTGGAGGCCTCGGCAGTAGACTTGGCGGTGGTGTCGGTGGCTTCAACGGCGGCGGGCTTGGTGGCCTCGGCGCACTCGGTGGCCAGAGCGGCTTTGGAGCTCAAGGTGGTCTTGGCGGCGGCGTCGGAGGTATCGGTGGCGGCGTCGGAGGTATCGGTGGCGGCGTCGGAGGTATCGGTGGCGGCGTCGGAGGTATCGGTAGCGGCGTCGGAGGTATCGGTGGCGGCGCTGGACTCGGTCAACTTGGCAGCGCTGGAGCCGGCGGGCAGCTTGGGGGTATCGGCGGTGCTGGTGGTGCGGGAGTGACTGGCGGCGCGGCGGCAACTGGAGGTCAGCAAGGTGCCCCAACGACGAATGGCAACGGAGGACCAGCGCCAACTCCAGCCCCAACACGTCCTGGACAGCGCGCTACTCCAGCTCCAGCTCTAGTAGCTCAGCCTCAGGGCGGAGCGGCCAACGGCGGAGCTGATGCCGGCGGTCTCGGCGGACAGGCTCTGAACGGCGGTGCAGCTGGCGGAATTGGTGCCAGTGGTCTGCAAGGCGGAGCTGGCGGATTGGCTGGTGGTGCTGGCGGCTTCAACGGCGGCCTCGGTGCTCAAGGCGGCATGGGTGGCTTCAATGGCCAAGGCGGTCAAGGTATGGGCGGATTTGGAGCTCAAGGCGGTCAAGGTATGGGCGGATTTGGAGCTCAAGGCGGCATGGGCGGCTTCAATGGCCAAGGCGGTCAAGGTATGGGCAGATTTGGAGCTCAAGGCGGTCAAGGTATGGGCGGCTTCAATGGACAAGACGGCATAGGCGGCTTCAATGGCCAAAGCGGCATGGGCGGCTTCTTCAACAACGGAGCTCTCGGTGGCGGCGCTCAGGGAGGAGCTGGCGGACAGTTTGGCGGCGGCAACCGTCGCTTCTGAGCAACTTTGCAAGCGATAGTAAGAACCGAGCAAATGCATATGCGCGTAGGATAATCAGTTGTGTGAACAAGCAGGTGCAAAATGCATTGGAGATTTGAGTGTGAGATAGAGTTTGTTTGTAGATCACGGCCATCTGATTGGTATTTTTTCGCTTGTCCTGGAGCTTCTGCCTTCTCAAAACGTGATACAGAACGGGTTCTTCCCAGTGTCAACCCACTTCACCCCGGCACCGTACCCTCCGCACGTGACCGGGTCAAATTCCGGCACGATGGCGCTGATGGAGTTGCCCAGGGGCGTGTAGCACTCGATCACGATGCCAGAGTAGGAGTAGTGGCGGCTCCACGGACTGTTCCAGGGACCGTAACTCTCCAGTCCCTCTTCGCACCAGCACTCGAAGACGAACGAGCCGTCCCAGCGCTTGAAGAACAGGTTGTAGCCCAGCTCACCATGAGATCACGAGCACGCGTACACGAAGTCAGACCAGCTGTACGCATACATGTCCGCGCACCGCTGCCTCGCCTTCGGGATCGGGTTCGAGACGAGGTCGTCGAGCGTCACGCTTCTCGTAGATCCTAGGGCAGTGCTGTTGTTGTCGTTGCTGACGGCGCTGAGAGTGCTGTTGGCGCTGAGAACTGCTGTGATCACCGTCGAATAGACCGCGACGAGCTGCGCGTACCGGAGAATCGCCAGGACCATGGCTTTATTACTGACAATGTGGCTATTATGGTAAAAATCATACCTCGTCTTCAAGGTGAGATCACTGCGATCGCAAGCGACCCAGTCCAAGCCACAGCTCCAACTAAGGAAATCGCTGCAACGAAAGAGCTAAGTGAGCTACTTACGCTAACTCGCGTGTCGATCACGATGCCTCGTCAAGCGTCCAGCATACGAGGTGGACCGTTGGTTGGTTGAGCGTGCCGAATCCAGGGATCGCGCTGAAATGGTGTGCTTGTTGTCGTCTGGTTCTTCCCGTTTGCATGGTATCAGTGTTGCTGTTGGGGTCGAGTCTGTTAATTCTCGCCTTCTTTTTCTGAGCCATGTGTGTGGATTGAGGTGGATTATGAAATGAGAACTCTCACAGACAACTTCCTACGCGACGCTCTCATTTCTTTCATGCACATGAACAGCACTTTGCCACCCATTCATCTTCGAGAACGACTTTGCACTTCAACCTCCTCTCACACTGCCGAACAAGTTTGCGCTTTTGCATTCTTAAGCTAATGCGCATGATTGCACATTCCCTTGCTCAAACTCGAACTGTTTTGTTCGGATACAAAGAACCCAAATGATTAAAGCGAGGGCCCTAAATCATTTGGGTTTTGCACGCGGACCGGCCAATTTTCGAATGCGTAAACTACCTGCAATTTTTGACTATGCAAATGCACAAACCGTGTCGGGAGAGCCCTTATGCGAGTAGGGAGTCTGCATGAGAGGAGGTCCTAATGTAGTTTGTTCAACAAAATCACCCATAGGACAGACTGAAAATCTTAGCGCGTTGACGACAACTGGAACTCCCAATACTGAAACGATCTCAGCAGCACGTGACCCCATGCGTCACTACTACAGTGACGCACGGGATCACGTGCTGCTGAGGTCATTTCACAGTGAGTTCCCGCGTGGGAAACTCCGGATTCAATTCGGAGACCACTGTCGAGACGCGCGTGGTCCTGACCTTATATTTGCGTTGCTGGACATCACTAACGCAAATCCTAGACAGGCTGTGTGTGTTCCCTTCTTTCCTCCTCCATCATCTAGCCCACGGATTCGCTGCCAGCCATCTCTACCCCAACTCCATTCAGGCTCTCCACTCCCTCACTTTGCAATTCACTTCCGGCCACATCAGCACCTTCCCGGATCTAGTCAATCCACATGCCAAGACCAAACATGCTCCGTCTCGCGTCGCTACTAATAGCACT
>JAASFI010000605.1:0-22199 GCA_023333705.1 Globisporangium viniferum | reverse complement strand
AGCGACCACGGGGGCTCGCCCGAGCGTCCGCCGCGCGTCAAGAACTTCAGCGCGAGCGGCGACCACACGGACAACGACGCGGACGACGCCGACGACGAGGTGATTGAAGTCGTGCGACGGGACGTCAACGTCCACTGAGACTGAGACGACTGAAGGGCTCTAGCCAGTCGGCCAGTCCGCCATTCGGTCTCTCTGAATCTCTGACGCTGGGGAAAGCCTCAGCCTTATCACTTGCTGGAAAGAATTGCGTCAGTTCACAGAGAGGTTGGATCTGGACTGTGTGAGGCTGGCAAAAATGATGTATGGATACATACTACAACGATCTTCCTGCTTTATTAAGATAAGATAACCTATTATCGGAAATGGCTACCAGCTATTATACTTCACCCCAACGTTTGTTCGCTTTGAATCTCTCGTCGCACCAAGTTCTCTCTATGTGCAATCTTGGTAGAAGTCCTGGGTTCATCACAACGGAATGCCAAAAAGAGCAAGTATGCGGCACGCCAGGCAGACCAACGTCTTGTGTGTTAATTGAGGGGGAGAATTTATTGAGCCCACTGCGACAATTGGAGAGACAAAAATGCGTTCAGCAATGGTTAACGACCGACTGACTGTCCTGACGCACACGGGGACAGATTTGAGTGCGGGATTCTTGCGATGCAACGGGAATGAATAGTCCCACTGTTGGCTAATCGCTGAACCATGTTGAGAATCTCCAGTCAGCGGACGAATAATGGCACATCTTTCCCAAAGTCGTGTGGCAACAGATTGGATTCTCGATTGCATGGACCACCAGCCAGCAAAGTGGCAAGCAAACAAGAGGCTGGAAGGTGGCGAGGCAAAGCGAGACCGAGACCGCGGGGTGCCACAGCGTTCATGCAATGAGACGAGGGCTCGTCTGTGATTAATCTTTTACTCGTGCTGGAAAAAAATCCGTGATTAGTCCACTACAACGATTCGCACATCTTGATTTCAATATGGACGTGAATTAGCCAGTGATCGAGTTTTTCAAGCAAAAAATATGGACGTGAACCGCTGTCTTAGCCTATATATCGTCTAACGCAAGATGCAATGTGGCATGATCTCTGGCAATTTGCTTATCAAGGAGGCTTTTCGGGGATTTGTGCCATCGTATTGTACAACAACAAACCCATTCTTTTGAGTTTGTTTAGAGACCTGTGCAAATGTGCAGGTGAATGCATTGCGCGTCGCGTTTGACAGAACCATCATGCAGCTAAACTGAAGCACGCTTCAGTTTGAAACCTTGAGCAGAACAAAGTAAAAATGAGACACAGCACACAATCAGCCTTGAAAACGCCAACGCATGATGACGCGTCGATACCGCGAATAGAACGCTTCGTTTTACTGTATCAGTGCTCTCATCAGCACTCCAGCTTTTTCCCCATTCGCATGGCAAAAAAGTCATGCCCGCGTCATCACACTCATGCCAGTCACAAAAGCTCAGAAGTCACAAAAGCTCAGAAGTCACAAAAGCTCAGAAAAAGAAAGTGGCCATTTTCGCACCCACATCTTGAAACTGTCTATGCACAGTGTCATTTATAGATAATTGACAGGATTGTAAAAAAGTTGATCGATTTGCTTCATAAAAGGTCACTACACTACACTCTCCTTTTGACCATTTAGACACTGTGTGTAGCATATTTGGATCACACAGAAAACCCTCTCTTTAAACATGCATTCTGACCTCACAAAAGCCGCATACTATACATTTACGCAGGATCCACTCACTGTACACCCCCTCATCATCTGTGATTCGTGTAACCCACACACAATCTTAGCATCTGTCCTGTCTGTCTGCTACAGTACTGCTCCACACAAAACAAACACACACACAACACTGCAGCTTTTTGTATCGGAAGCCTCACTCACTCTCTTTGCACTTGCATCCGGAAAGGCCAAACAAAAAGCCCCATACAAAACAAAGGGCTCGAAGCCTTGAACGCGCCGCCTCTCTGAATCAGTCTCTCTCTCTCTCTCTCTCTCTCTCTCTCTCTCTCTCAGTCTCAGTGTCTACGAGCGATGGAGTCGGTGGAGGAGGAGGCGTTCGAGGTGCAGACGCTGCAGCCCTTCAGCGGATGGACCTTCGAGCGCTTCTGCGACCGCAGCGGCAACACGTTCCCCGCGCTCACGCTCGCCGCGCACCGCGTGGCCGAGCGCGACGACAAGCTCAACCTGGTAACCAGCGGTGGCAAGTACGCGACCAGCGGCAGCTTCGAGATCGGCGTGCTGCCGAGCCCCGAGTGGATGTGGAGCCACCAGTGGATGCCCGACGTCGAGTACACGCAGTGCGACGAGGAAGGCTGGTCCTACGGCTCGACGATCGCGCGCATCAACCGCCACCTCGCAGAGGGCACGAGCAAAGTCAAGCGCGAGTACTACCACTTTGTGCGGCGGCGGCGCTGGATCCGCACGCGCGTCAAGAAGCCGCCAGCGGACAGTCGCGACCACGGGGATGACAGCGACAGCAGCAGTGAGAGCGACAGTGGCGAGAACGGCATGAGCTCGCACCGCCAGTCCGAAGGAGCGCTGGCAGCGAAGCGCTATTACCGCGTGTATCGGGATTCGGTGCTGGCGCACTTCCACTTCCGGTCGACGCCGCGCCTGTCCAACTTTGTCAAGGTCGAGTTCTCGGACGACGACATCCAGAAAGAAGGCTGGCTCGGCAAGCGCGGCACGTTCTCGCGCAGCTGGAAGCTCCGGTATTTCCTGCTGCGGCTCGATCGGAGCAGCCTCGTGTGTCTCCGCGACCGCGCGTCGCTCGTGCAGATCTGCGAGGAGTTTATCGACCGGCACACGTCGGTGATCGTCGAAGAGTCCCCAAATCCGCAGCAGTTCCAGTTTCTCGTGATCAACCGCGACCGGCAGATGCGGCTGAACGCTGTGGACGCGCCGACCCGCGCGGCATGGCTCTCGGCGATCAGTGAGCTCATTGTGCGCAGTCGTGCGTCGTTCTTCGCAGGTGACGAGTCTGAAGGTACGATGAGCGTGCGCAGCCGCACGTTCCGGAGGATGCACGCGTCGGTCGTGACTGATTATGGTGACGACGCAACAACGCAGTCGGGCTACAATTTCTTCAACAGCACAGGTCTTAATCACGGTGGTGGCGGCGGGCATGGCGGAGGCACTACCATGAGGAAGAGAACACGTCGGAAAGCGTGGCGTCCGTACAAACTCGTGTCGGCGACGATGCACTCGCGCCACGAGACCGATCGCCTGCGCCGCTTCGACTACTTTGAGCGCTTCCGGAAAGAAATCCGCAAGCGGATCGAGATTGTCGACACTTTCGTGACCAGCAACATCGACATTTTGGAGGAGAACATGGAAGCAGCGGAGCAGTTGCTGTCGTCGGCGGTGGCGGGGGTGCCAAAGAAAGACATCGCGCAGCTGCGCGTGGAAACGAAGGAGTCACTGCGGAGTTTCGTGGACAAAGTGAACGACTTGCTCGAGATGGAGCATGCGAACGTGCTCACGTGCAATGGTCTCTCGCGAGATCTCTATTTATTAGCGAAGCGACTGAACGAGCTGGTTCTGTCGTTCGCGCCGCCGGTTGCGCAAGCGACGGTGAAAAAAATGATTATTGAGTCGCCGACAAAGAGGCGAATACCGCAAGACTGGTTCACGGAGCCAACGGATTACGAAAAGAAGCCCTCGCAGGGCGAAGGGAGTGTCTCGAGCTCGCGGTCGTCGACACGAACAACATCAACAACAACTGCTCCGAGTTCTTCGATGGCTGGAAAGTCGGATAAATCGAGTTTGTCCAAGTCGCTGCTGGAAATCAAGGCGAGCAACAATGGGAAGAGAACGTCCCTCTCGGAATCGAATCGCCTGTCGGTGATTTCCAACGCGCTGTCCGGACTGGAGCCGATCCGAATCAAGCCGTACGTGGAAATGCCGAATGCGCTGTTTGAAGGGCATTTCGAGCTGCCCAGTGGCGTGAACGATTTTGCCATCAAGGTGCACGACAAGGATCTTGGCTCGTTGATTGGCTTTACGCTCTGCTCGAAGGCGTACGTTGAAGAGCTGGAGTCACATTTCGGAAACGCAGTGGACGTCGTGCAGGAGCTTGCAACAGAAGAGAAGCATTTGTTTAGCAGAGTTGAGCCACCAGGTTCGGGATCTTCGACTGACTCCTTTTCCAGAAATCAGCTGCCAAAGGAGAAGAGAGAACGGTACTTGAACAAGATGCGCTCGAACGACGTGCAGCACACGGACATGAAATTCTCGTACGAGACGAGCACCAGCACGCACTCGATCCGCTGTGTGACGTTCTTCGCAGCGCAGTTCCACGCGCTTCGGGCTCTGACGGAGCCGGGCAATCTGCAGTTTTTGAACTCGGTTGCTGAAAGCAAGCGCTGGGACACCACAGGCGGCAAATCTGGCGCGTTTTTCTCCATGACGCACGACAAGCGCTACGTGCTCAAGGGCATCTCGCTGACCGAGTTCAACATGTTTCTGCACATGGCGCCGCACTATTTCAAGTTCATGGCGCACGTGCTGGAGCTGCAGAGCCCGACCGTGATGACCAAGATCCTGGGTTTGTTCAAGCTCTCGCACAGCCGCAGACTGCACAAGCAGACGACGTACGTCGTGGTGATGGAGAATCTGTCATTCGGATGCTCGCCAGGCCAGATGTACGACATCAAAGGCATTCTTCGACGCAGGTACGACCGATCATCTGACAGCGAGGAGGAAGACGAAGAGGAGCCCCACTGCGGGGACACTTTTCTGGGCAGCAGCATCTCGAATCCGCATGCTGAGGTCAAACTTCCTGTGCTGCTGGACGGCAACTTGGCGGAGCGCATTCCGATCCCCGTGAGCCAGACGGACCTGGACGTGATCAGCCAAGCGATCCAGAACGACACGACGTTCCTGTGTCGCGCGGGCGTGATCGACTATTCGTTGCTCATGCTTTTTGACGAAGAGAGACGTGAGGTGGTGTTTGGGCTGATCGACTACCTGCACCAGTTTGATTTCCTGAAGAAGATGGAGTCGACGTCCAAGGCGGGTCTGACGTTCCGCAACCCGACGGTGATCAGCCCCGTGTCCTATCGCCGCCGCTTTGTGAACGCGATGAGTCGGTACTTGGTCGGCATTGAGGAGGAGCTGGAGTTGCGCATGCGCAAGCGGAGTTATGGGTCCAAGACAAAGACACAGATGCAGAAGATGCTGCAGAGCCAGGAAGGGGGACGAGACAGCGGTAGCAGTAGTCAGCGCAGGCTGCAGCAGCAGCAGCTCGACCTGTTTTCCTCACCTGGGGTGCCGGAAAAAGATGACAGCTCTGCTAGTTTGGCGAGACCTGATGAAGACTTTCCTGCTGGGCTACAGGGACCTGCAACCGCGTTGCGACAGAAAGCCAACTCGTCCCCTTCGGATCTCGCTCTCATGGACAACAGCGACAGCAGCTGTCGGCACCGTCGCGGACGCTCGCTCTCGCAGCTGTCGCTGGATGACTTTTCGTACGACCACTCAGGCGGCAAGGCGCACAGCGACGGCGAGGAGTTTAGTTCCACGTCTTCGGACGACAACTGCCTCAAGGGCTCGCAGGCGGTCATTGACGCGATGCTGCCCGAGTATGATGAGTGACGAATGATTTAATCCACCAGCATCGCGAGCCCACAAGATGACACATTAGAGGAGAACCGAGTAACAAATGGCAAACGAATGAATGGACGGCAAAGCATGCTGCTGGTGACAAACGACGTGTTTCAAAATGCACTTGGGCTTCTTCTTGTTCTTCTTGCTCTTCTTGCGTGGGGGTGATAACGTGGCGGTGGGCGGGAACCGTTCTTAAATAGTGGGCGAACATGACTCTACAACACACAAAGACTCTCTCTCGTCTTCTTCGACTCTTTCAGGCTGGAAACTCAGCGTCTATGGTCGGACCTTGGTGAGGCGGTAGAAAATGTACTTGTCCTGGAACGTGGTCACGGTTGTCGCGATCGGTTCGATGATGCCTTCGTCCAGCAGACATTGGCCGAGCAGCACGGCGTCAATGAGCGACGTGGCGATGCGCAGCTCGCGCATCACATTCACGGCCTCGGCTCCGAGGAAACAGCCCACGAAGCCCTTGTAGAAGAGCAGCTTGTTCTTGCGCTCAAACACCTTGAGCAGCACGCGCGAGAAGATCTGCAGCACCTCCTCGGTCGCCAGCGCGTGCACCTCGTCCGTCGCGGTCGAGAAGTCATACTCCGTGTGACCCGCAGACTCTCGAGAGAGCACGGACTCGCGGTAGTTGGTCGCCGTGATCGAGATGCGCGACTTTTCCGTGTTGGGCGAGCCGGAGAGGTAGTCGCTGTCGTCGTACTCGAGCGCCTTGGTGAACCTGTAAAAGTTGTCCTTGGAGTTGTGCAGCTGATCGTCCGTGCGCGAGACGTGCTCGATGAACCCGAGACGCACGAGCACGTTGCCGAACCGCTGCGCCGTCGGCTGGTCCTCTGCAAAGCCGTTCACGATCATCTCCTTGATCGCGTCGCTGCCTGTGAACGCGTCCTTGTAAAAGTTGAAGCGCGAGTGACGCGTCTTGACTTCAATAGTCGAGTACAGAAAACGACAGACTGCCTGGAAGAATTCCTTCGGGAGTCCTTCGTGGAACGCGATCTCGATGTTCTTGAGGCGCTCAAGACGCGCTTCTTTCAACGGCGAGACTTCGGTCATGGAGATCGAGCTGTCGCTACCGTCATCGAACGTGTCGTTACCGGATTCTCGATCTTCGTCGTCGTCATCCTCTTCTTCTTCTTCTGCTTTAGGCGAGTGCTGTTGCTGCTGCTGGTGCGCGTGGCTATCGCTTGAGCCGGAAAGCGATTCCTCTGTCGGATCAGTCGAGTCTTCTTCGCCAAGCGAGGACGACGACGAGTGGGTCGAGTTGGTCGAGCGTCCCAACGGATCCTCAGAGCTCGATGACGCGACCGTGCTGCCGTAGCTGGACGCCGGCGTCGTGCGCGTGTGGTCCTGCATCATGATCGGTCCGGAACTCAAACGCGAGGGCGGTCCTGGACGCGACAGCTGCTGCTGGTCCTGCGAGCCGGACTGCGTCCGCGTCTGGCGCCGCGGGGGCTTCGCGAACTGCTTAAAGTCCACAAACTCCTCCATGGACTCGCGGATTTTCACGATCTTGTCGAGCGCCATGGTCGTGCGCTGCAGCAGCGCGCGGATCTCGTCCTGCGACGACCGCCGCGAGCGGTTCGGCGGCATCCCACCGCCAAGCTCAAAGCCGATGCTGTTGCCACCCGAGTACGCGTGATGTGACGCGGGCTTGATCGGCTCGAGGCGCAGTCCCGTTGATCCGGAGAAGCTCGCGCCCATGATCGTCGTGTCCCGCTCATACGTCGGCGTCGTGTCCCGCTCGTAAGTCGACGACGACGACTCGCGCACGGACGGCAGCGGCGGCGTCGAGCCCGAGAAGTTGTGCGTCATGGAGGATACCTGCTGCTGCTGGTGTGTACAGAAAGAGAGAGAGGTGGAGGTAGCGATAGAGAGAGAAAGAGAACGCTCTGGAGAGAATCGCCTTGCTGCGGGCGGGTGAAGGCGGTCGAATCGCGCAATAGCTTGACGTTTGCGTGGTGTGCGCGCGTGTGTACTGCTGGCAGGGGGCTGGCTGCGTCTGCGCTGTGTGTGTGAGAGAGTGTTGCTGCTTGTCTTTTTGTATGGGCGTTTGTATGCGCGGACGACCATCGGCCCGAGTTTCACCCACCAACGCTCATTGATGACCCAAAAACCCAGGGCATGCGCGATGCGAACTGAACTCCAACAAGTGGACAACCGGCTCTTTTCTGAGCAACCAGCCCAGCTGGTTTCATTCCCCCCTCCCGCATCGAGTCAACTCTGGGATGTGAAGGAAGTGGAGGAGAGAGGTGTCGGATGTCGGATCGGCTTCTGTTTGGATGAATGGGCGTGAATGGTGTGCTTGATTGGCTCACTGTTAGGATGGTAAATGCACGCACCGCCTCCCTCCTGGACGCCAAAGCTGGTTCTTTCGATGCGTTCCGTTCGATAGTTCCTATATGTATCGCGATGAAGCCGTTCATTAATCTGCGAGCACGACAAAAATCCACTTACGAGCGTGCGGCAAGGTAGAAAAAAACAGTGAGACGTCACTCGACTCTATGACTATGGGTGGGCATTGGCGTAAGCTGCTCAGCGCGTCCAGATGACGCTGAGGTAGACAAACTTGTGCCATCAATCATCGACTCGCAACTTTGGCTTCCTGCCTGCAACGCACGCACTGTTTACTCCTGCGGATGGCGCGTCAGGATTGTTCGCTCTCGCTCTCTTGCGTTGTTCTTGCCTCGTACGGGTCGTGGTTGATTATGAAACAAGGACTGGCGTGTACACCACGAGCGACTGACTGACTGTATCCACGCCCGCCCGCATACATTTATGCGAACATCGATGGATGGCCCCACATGTTCACGCTGGACTGCGCAATTTGTTGAAGATTCATTCGAGCGAGTTCGGGTCGCTCGCTTCTCGTGTCTCTCTGTAGTCGTCCTTCAATCATCTGTGGGCGAAAATGGTCGAGACGTGATGCAGGTGGAACAAATTACTCCCCAGCCTCCAAGGTAATCTCGTTACCAATGCCTCGCCTGTCCGGCCGCTCAAGTCACCGGCAAATTGCCGGACATTGGAGGTGATGCAAAGCTTCATGATAATCAATGGTGAACATGTACGCATACGTTTGTTCCTTTGTTCCACCGTGAAACCTTGGTGCGCTTGTAAATGCTGTGCCAGCCACCATGAGTTAACCGTACCTGCATTCAAGAGGATCACGATCGCTGGAACATTTCCCTATGCAACGAGAAACGAGAAAGCATACAAACCACAGCAATCAAGAAAAATTGACACACACATTTGCATTTATAACTTACGACAACTCATGGGGCGGCTCTGTTCTCTTTGACAGCTCCTTGTTTCTTCTTTCTCTCCTTCTCGTAAACGATTGGGAGGACCACTAAAAAAACGACCTTGATCTCTCTCACTCTCTTTCTCTTTTGCTTGGTTTTGAGATCTTCAAACGCGCTCTTCTTAGATGTGGATGTCGCTTGGCATGATGGAAGGTTTCAAAATTTCCTCAACCAAGAAGTCCAGCGGGAACTCCACCAAATGCCCGCGGATCTCCGACAACTGCAGGCGCGCGCGCGTCTCTCCTTCCTTGGGCACCGTGGCGGCAGTCTGCACGTGGCCGATCTGGCACTCACCCAGTTCATTGCTCGCTCGCTCATCTTCTTCGTCGCGACCGCTCTTGATGCTGCGCAAACTCCCGCGACCAGACTCGAGCAACGGCTCGTCTCCGATGATGTGAGGCGTGTGGTTGAGGCTGTCCTGGTCGAAATACTCGGCATTGAACTTCGAGCGTCTTCCGAAATCCAAATCCACCGCGGAGTACCATTTCCGGAGAGACTGACCGAGTCCTTTGCCGACCGACTCCACGCTGCCTCGGTCTTCGTGATGTTGATCGTGGAGGCGCGCGTCAGATTCGTGCGTATTACCAATCACGCTGTTGTTGGTTCCACCAAACGTACTGGCTCGTGTGTTGATGCCACTTCTCCCATGCACCAACGAGTTCCGGCGCGAGCCCACTGTAGACATCGGGCTCAATGGCGTTCTGCGGAAACTCGACATCATCGGCGAGTTCGGGTACGATGCATCTCCACTCATCACAGCCGACGACGAAATTGACGGGCGTCTCGAGTGATCCCGTGGCGGCAACGTCAGCGAGTTTGCACGACTAAACTCACCGTTCTGGAAACGTCGCCACAGCGAGATGAAGCGATTGTGCTCTTCATCGTCGCTCTCCGAGACCGAGCTGTACCTAGACATCGCCGCAAGCGCCACTGTGCCTTTCTTCACCCAGCGACGGCGACGCACCTGTGCCATGAGACGGTCAGTCATGAAGTGCTGCAGCTTCTCACGCTTCTTGAAATCCGTTTTACCCGTTCGAACTTCTTGGAAAACCGAGAAGTTACGCGCATAGCACCACCCGTCGTTGTCCATCGAGAACAGATGCTTCTTCTTCTTGTCCTTGACATTGTCCAGCACGTAATCTTCTTCCAGATTAAACTTCTCTGGAGGGATCGGAACACCATTCACGTCGGTCCACGGCGAGTAATCGCCCTCTTTCAGGTTCTCCTTGTCCCACACGTGGTGACGCCCGGGCACTTTCAGAACGTTCAGACGCTGGTTCTCGTAGATCTGCGAGATCTCAATGTTCTGGAAACTCGTAAACGCGCGCATCTTGTTTGATGGTGCGCAGTCGAATACCGTCTCGTAGATTTTGGTGTTTTGCTGCCCCACGCCCCTGATCTGAAGCCATGTGTGCTCTGAAGTCGGGTCAAGCACAGTGTCGTCGCTGTCGGCAAGTCCAAGGTGCTCTCGGAACAACTGCAGACGCAATGCACTCACAACCACACCACGACGATGAGGTTTTTCGTTCATCACGCCATCCTGGAATTGCATGTCCTCGATGATCACAGCAATCTCCGAATCACGGTCACCCATCATACTGCGATCGTTGATGTTCGCACTTCCGAGAATCGCGTACATGTCATCAGCGATCAGTAGCTTGCTGTGGATGTAAATCTGCTCTGTCGACACACAACCGTTCGGCAGAATTCCGTACTTCCGCAACCCGAAGAACGAAACGTAGTTCTCTGGCTTGTTTGTCACGCTCTCCAATGCCGCGAAGAGACTGTACTTGCCTCTGCTGATTGTCGCGAACTGCCAGTGCATCACTGCGTGAAGGTTTGTCAGCTCCTCACTTCGAATGTTGCCTTCGAACGCTGGCAGCAACGGCATCACGACATACACTCGGAACACTTCGTTCGCCTTGACAGCACGCTCAATTCGGTCCACAAGCGCTTGCAAGATGCGGTTGCTTACGACGCCATTCGAGTTCACACCGGAGATGAAGAACTGGTTCTCAATGTAGATGAAGTGCTTCGCCTTTGTGATGATATCGATATACGCCTCCTGGATACTCGCTTCAGTTGGCACACCGGCTGACCACATTGACACAGAGCGGCATACTTGAACGTTACAGATCTTGGCATTCGGGTGGAATACTTGGAGGATAGACTCTCCACGTTGAGCTCGCAGAATCTCTGTCTCCCCAAGCGTTTCAGACAGTGGGGGACCTGCCTGCATGGGAATGTCTGAGCCGAAGGATGTGGTGCCGCCGCTACCATTTCCCCACGGCGCCATAAATCCAGGCGAGAAGCTAGTCGGCATGGTGTTTGGCGCCATAACATCGAAAGGCTCAATGTCACACGAGTCGTTATGCGCAAGTGGGATCGCTGTCGCTGGGACTGTTTGCAGCGAAGTATCCGACGATGGATACCGCAGCTTCCAGCCGTTAAAATCCATCGGGACAAGGCATTTCGGGAGGAACTTGAACCGCCGAGAACGTAGACAGATGCACCACCCAGTTCGCAACTGGTAATCGTTCTTTGAGCAAACAAAGTTCCAGCGCTGGATGAAATGGTAAGCGATGTCTTGCACGGGAGGTCCAGATACACTGCAATGGACATCATGCCACGGCATTCGAGGCTGCGATGGTCGGTCGATCAGGTCTTCGAAGGGCTGATTGACGCGAACAAAGTCCTTGATGATCGGGTTCGAGTAGTCTTTTCCTGGCCACGTCTGGTCTTGGAGCTTGTCGCCACCTGGGTCGCTGAGGGGGTGACCGCTGTGGTCGTAGCGACCGAAGCACAAGTCGAGTCCGCCGACAAACGCCAAAGACTGGTCAACGCACACGATTTTCTCGTGGTGCGACCAGAAACCCAAACTCTGGATCTGGAAAATGGGGTCACGCAAAACACGAATGTTCGGATGAACCAGCAAACTGCGCTTGCTGTAGCTGCTGTTCAACGTCAGCGCCAGTTTCACTTCACGGTAGATAAGCACGTAGATTTTCACTCCTGCCTGAGCCTTCAGAAGCAGCAAATTGCGCAGCTGCGTTTCGTTTGTTTTCTTCGCATCGTCACCTCCTCTCTCGGGCAACTTGCGACCAGGTCGCAAAAGAAAGACATCCGGACAGACCCACCATCCAGCAATCAGGATCTCGTACTTGGCGTTGCTGATTGCCTTGTACATCGCCTCGTACGTGTCTTCTCCGTCAACATGCCACGCGACAGCACTCGGTGGCCCAGGAACCGCGGAGTACGAGCCTCCCGACTGGGTACTTCCCTTGCTATCAATGTCCGAGCTGTCCGAATCAGAATTTTGCCTTGATTTGCTACCGGAAGCAACAGCAGGAATGGCTCCTAGCTTAGCAAAGCTGGTCATGTGGTTCTTCTGGAAGGCTTCGCCGAGACTGCTAACGCGTTCTGGGGCGAATGAGTGGTACCGGTACTCCGTTTCTTGACGCTTCAGCTTCTGCAATCTCCGCACGCATCGATACCAGTGGTCGCGGCGGACGTGGGCATGCCACAAGCCCAAATACGTGATGATGTAGTTCACTAAAAGACCGGACGACGGCGCCACAATGCCTCCGACGAACAAAAGCAGCAGGTATCTCCACAGTGTGCTCCAGTTCACCGGCGCGACTTTAATGGGGATTTCGCAGAAGTGGCTAATTGCATGATACTGCAACAGATTCGTCCCTTGGAGTCCGTTGATTGTGATGTTACCGACGTCGGGGATTTCAAACGTGTAGTCCGACGGGAGAAAGATGTCGGTCGCTGGATTCACCTTCTTTGACACGCCGACGATCCGTCCTGATCCGATGCTGTTGGTGATGACTCCCAGGTTGTACGCCACCTCGCTACTTTGCCAAAAGTAGTTCACGTTGCTTGTGTACGTGTTGTTCGTTGGGAGCCGCAGCTGCGAGACGATGGCTTCCGAATCAATTGGACGGGCGTAGATGCTCTTTCCCTCTGGAACTTCGAAGAAGTAGCCGCAATACCGTTCCTCTTCCAGCGTGGTTGTCGTCCAGTTTGACATCTCAGCGACGCTTGAGATCGATACGCCATTCGTCACTGGAACATTCACCTCTTCGAAGTCGTACGCCAAGCTTGACATCTCCATGATGCCATAGCACACGAGCGCTAACGCAACGAACGCAGTCAGCCGCGTGTAGTAGTGACCAGTGTCGATTTCAATGAACCCTGCTTTGCTGCCGACGACAAGACCGCTGGGCATCCACGAGACGCCTTGACGGTAGCTTCCTTTTGTTGCAGCGAACGACTTGTCAAACAGGAATACCTCGCTTGGCTCGCGGTCTGACCGATTCCGGTACGCTGCAAAACACGACGGCTTCAGCACAACCCACCGCCGAATGACACCGAGACGATGGTCGAAGAACTTGTACACGAACCCGACGCAGAATATAATCCCCGCAAGACTGAACAGACCGATGAACACGCCCGTGACGTCGAGCTTGGTCGAGACGCTGTCGCCGGCCTCGCTGATCAGCTGCTTCTGTGGACTGAAGAACGTCCCTAAATTTGTGATGATGATCAGAAACAGCGGGGCCATGACTCCGACGACCGCCGACACGTACGCGATACGCATCCAAGTGCGGTACAGATGGCGATAGAGACTCTCGATCGTGCGATTAAAGCACGTGTAGAGCGGCAGCTGGAACGGTCCGTTCATGCGCATGTGCACATATCCTTCTTTCAGGCTCGGTCCGTAGCGCGACATCGCGCGCGACGGTGACACTTCGAGGAACGCGAGCAGCGGCTCCGAGTTGCGCAAGTCGCGGTCCTTGAGCAGCGTGCGGATGTAATGCTGCACGATGTGTACGTCCGCAACGCGGCGTTCGGCGCGCTTCTCCCGCCAGATCGTCCAGGGAAGGGAAACGTCGCGCATGAGCTTGTGGCGGTACATGAGCTGGTGGATGTAGAGGTTGATGTGCAGACGCAGCAGCTGCTTCTGTCCAAAGTAGATCTCCCAGTCTGCTGTGCCCCACGTCACGCGTCCGACAAACACGCAGCACGGGAGCAAGCCTGAGCGCGTGACGGTCGCGCGGCTCACCTGGAACGAGATCGAGTGCTCCATCACCTCCTCTTCGTCGTCGTCCGCGAGCTCGTCGTCGTCGTCGTTCATAATCGTCATCTCACCGTCCGGGTCGTCCAAAATGTCGCTGTCCGCACACTCCTCTTCAAAGTCGAGCTCCGGGTCTCCTTGTAATCCGCCGCCAAATTCTTCCGCGATCGCGCCGCAACCAGCTCGACCGCTGTGGCCGCTGACGCTGCTGCTCTTGGATGGTGTCGTGCTGCTGGTCACAGAGTAGTCGGTCCTGTCCAAATCCTGCTCACGCATCCCATGAAGGTCCGCGACCGCTTCTTCTTCTTCTTCTTCTTCTTTCTCTCGGCGGGCTATCGCGCTCGACGGGGGAGGAAATGCGGAATGGGCGACTGATATCACACGCACACTCTCGCTGCTTTAATACACCGCGCGTGTGGGAATAAACAACAGCAATGTTATTGTTGCGCTTGCTTGCTTGTTTCTTGTTCTTGTTTTCACTCTGGACGCTGCACTTGCCACAACAACAGCAAACAAGCGCGTGTGTTACTTCACGCAGCACACCCACACAGGAGAGAAAGAGCGAATGCCAAGGACGCAAGACTCACGGTGAAATGAAGACTCCCGTCACTACGTGAGAGCGCGCGTCTGTGTGCGAAGGAGAGCGAGATGTCGAGCGATCGTCTCCCTCTCTTTCTCTTGATCTGCGACGGCTGATAAATGCAACAGAGCGGGCTTCGCGTCGTGCAAATGCGCTCGCTCGCTCGCTCGCTCACCTTCTTCCGCCACTTGGCTTGCGCTGCTGTTTGCTGTTGCTGTTGTTGTGGATTTGTTGTTGTTGGAGTGTGTGTCAGGTGTAGGTGTAGACGTTTCTCTCGAGGGGTAGGTGTAGCGACGTGAACCCTTCCCCTCGTTTTTTGATTGGTGGAGGCCAAAAATAAACCCTCAAACACGAGGTTTAAAGAACCTGAGCCATTTGGCGATACAGAGACTCCCCGATTTCGGACAAACCTCGACATCGACGAAGCCTTTTGTCGAGGTTTGTCCGAAAAGCATCGGCTTTTCGGAAATCAATTCGCTCCAAAACCGAAAAAGTGAACGGGGATTGGAGGGAAAAATGGGAAAAAAGAGGAGGCTAGGGGTTATTTATGGAAGGGCTCTTTGATTTTGTGACCTACGGACTCCCATCCCTCCTTGCTTTCAAGTCGGTTCATCGAAAATCAAGTCAATTGACAAAGGCGAGAAGAGACAGGGCGCGGGCAAATGAGCTCCGTTTTGTCCATTGCTGCGCTAATTCTGATATTTAGTGTCTAAACGCTACAAATTGCGGTAATTTCGAGGCTTAATTTCAAATTTTAACCCATTCGACCTCATTTACGGTACCAAATCGCGTGGCTCGGCGTTTTGAAAAGCAAAATGTTGAGAGTGGATATAATCACAATCTGTTGATCGCAAGTGTCGGAACGCAAGATTGAAAGTGTGAGAAGCTGTTGCCTAGATTGTGTCCCGAGTGTGGTCTTCACACAATCCAACGCATATTCGACCCTCTTAGGTGCGCTACTGATTGTATTGTTATCTTTTCTCGAACGAATGAGCCAATCAAAGCATTTTCGTGATGATGATGATGCTGCTGCGCTCGGCAAGGCGGATGGGCGCGATTGCGCTCATTCTTTCGCAGTACCCAAGCCTCAAAGTCTCAAAGGCCTCTGGACCATTGAGATTTCAAATATGCTTGGATACCTTGTATCGGGCAAAGTGAACTCAACAATCCAGAACTGGCGCGCGCTCTGGAACTCTGAAACCGAAAACAGCGACGGGTGGGTGGGTAGCCATTAGTCATGCGTCACATGAACCAGTTCATATTTCTGGTGATATTCTCAAAGTGACTCATGCGGTTTACTGGTGATTGTGCTGGTGGCTCTATGGCTTGGAGTGTAAATGAATTCCCCCATGCGGCTGTCGCAATTGCTTTTGCTTTGCTTGTACACCTGGAATGCGTGAGAAGATTGGGAAAAATGAAAAATCAGCGCGTAATCCAAATCCTACCTTGTTCTGACAAATTTAATACCAAATTACGCCTTGTAATGTGAACCACTCCAAATATTTGTGTGACAGTATCAATTTTGAAAGTTCATTGAAGTGGTCATCTCATTTTGAAGCCATTTTGGCCGTGTGAGTCAAATGAACCAGCAATGACTCACTCGAGACCGACTTATTGAGAGACAAGGGGACCAAAGAGCAGAGGAAGTTTTATACGATGCATTCGCTTAACTATCGTGACGCTAAGCGTGTGAGTAGGTACTCCTGTGAGAACCCGCCCACGCCTAGTCGCGTCAGCAGCTACGTTTGCGGCTCGTGGCCCCGCAGACGCGAAGATCGGTCGAGCTCCATCGCCTGGTGAAAGTCAAACGACAGCAATCACAACCACGTCCGGGTTTAGATTCACCCAGCGGCTGTCGTCCAATCATTTCGTAAACTATATTATGAACGTACCTCTCGGATGAGCGAGAACTCCATCCATCTTTCCACACGCGAGCACACTCGCTTTCCTTCTTTGCCACGATAGACAACAAGCAATTTGTACGAAAAACATACATTGGGGAAATGTAGCTGAAGCCCTCGAGCCCAGGTGTGGAATGCAAAAAGTCGTTTCTCGACGAGCTGCGCGCCAGATCCAGATCACTCGGTTAGTGGGAAACCGACGAATGTGTGTGTGTGAGAGAGAGAGTCCAGTACCGAGACGCAATGCAAAATGGATCTCGACTTGGTAGTATCAGCACTGGTTCCTGAGTCCCTCTATTGTGGTTTGTTCTCCTTGGGTGTTGTCTGCTGCTGCTTGTACTTTTGGATGGCCATCGTCTTCTCGTGCAGCGCTTTCTGGATCTCGTGCACGTCGTCTACTCGACTGGAGAGCCCGCTGCCAGCTCGCGTTGCCTTTTGACGCGATACGCGCTGAGCTCTTCGTCGTTATCGCTACTAGATGGCGTAGAGGTGGCGCTTAGATGTCCACCTTGTGTGGACGCTTTTGCTGCTGGTAGCGGTGTTGGCCGTTCCCACTCTCGACCAAAATCACATTCCCGTTGTCGTCAACGCGGATGTCCAGTATTGGGAGACACATATCCACACAGTCGAGTTAGTTGAATCAGACTCAGACCATCTCTCTCTATTTCCTGGGATTATTTTTCCTCGTCCTATTTTCCTCGGGAATTTCCCATTTCAATAGATGATTGGCTCGCGGTCCGGAATAACTCTTAGTAGATACCACTGAAAAGTTTTTCCCAAACTCTACAGTTTCGCAGGACCTCTCTTTTATAAAAAGGTTGCCCTTATATCCGAACTTCCACCCTTACATTCGATATTTTTGATATGAGAGATTGTATTCTTCGAAGAGGCTCCTACTATTTTAGGAACAACTTTTTTAGGGACGAACCTATATTACAGATGCGTCCTGCAGCAACGTAGTGAATGCGCAGAAAGCTCAGCACCACCAGGACCGCAGGATCCGTCACCAAGCAAAGCTCAAGAGCTCCAAAGAACCACCAAGCGCGATGGTGATGCTCGTCCAGCGCTCTGCGGCGCTCCTGCGCGCGTCTCTCAAACAGCAGATTGCGCCACTGCGTCATGCTAACGTCTTCAGCGCGCGTCTCGCCCGCGGCATCTCGGCGCCCTTCGCCTCCAAGGCGCGCGCTGCCACTCCAGCGCTCGTGTCGCCATTGCTGCAAAAGGTAATGCGCATTATTGGCTTAGTTGATGCTCGATTTACAATGCTAACCACCTTGTGTGCGCTATGTGTGTTGCTTTATATATGTATACAGTCGCGCAATGTGGCGGGTTTGTTTGCTGCTGGCAGCACGACTGCGGTGTGCACGTACTGCTCGAGTGCTGCGCCAGCTGCCGCAACCCCTAACGCCGCCATTGCGGACGCCACCACATCTGCTGCGCTGCCGAAGGTGACGCTGTACCAGTACGAGCCGTGCCCGTACTGCTGCAAGGTCAAGGCGGTGCTCGACTACCTGCGCATCCCGTATAACGTCGTGGAGGTGAACCCGCTCACGAAGAAAGAGACCAAGCCGCTCACCGACTACAAGAAAGTGCCGGTGTGCATGATCAACGACGAGGTCGTGGTCGACTCGTCGGTCATCATCTCGCGACTGCGCGAGCTCGTGCTCGATCAGGACGACACCAAGGGCTCGATCGCGAATGGTGGTGTGTCGTTTGAGGAAGAAGAGAAATGGCGCAAGTGGGTCGACGA
Organism: Globisporangium viniferum; assembly: GCA_023333705.1. Classification (NCBI taxonomy): domain Eukaryota; phylum Oomycota; class Peronosporomycetes; order Pythiales; family Pythiaceae; genus Globisporangium; species Globisporangium viniferum. Next base: position 3,964 of record JAASFI010000605.1, on the reverse strand, counting down.
GAAGCTCGTAAGTGGCTCTCTCTATGCAGCTACATTAGGTGGACATCGTGTGAGATCGTATTGGTAGTTTACTGATGGTGTCTATTATACCACGATGGAACCTACAGATCCTGCTGGCGCCACCGAACATCTACCGCACGTTCCCAGAGTCGCTCCAGGCGTTCGACTACTGCCTCACGGAGGGAAAATTCTCGGCGACCGAGCGATACATGTCCAAGTACGCTGGCGCCGTCATGATGTACTTCATCGCGAAGAAGCTCAAGACCAAGTACGAGATCCAGGACGAGCGCGAGGCGCTCTACGCCGCGATCGACGCGTATATGGGGGCGGTGGGCGACCGCGACTTTCTGGGCGGCAGTGAGCCCAACATGGCGGACCTTTCAGTGTTTGGCGTCGTGCGATCTGTCGCGGGGCTCGAGACGTTCGACGACCTCATGACGCACACGACGATCAAACCCTGGTTCACGCGCATGGCAGAGAAAGTTGGCCCAACGACGCGCGTGAGCTCGGAATAATCACATTGTTGCTTTGCAGCTTATACCAGCGCAGTGCTAACCGTGTGACCAATAGAGATTGTTCTACCTCAATCATAGGAGAAATGCGAATGATTGAGGTTATCTGTCAGCTTTATTGAGGGGCTACTTGGTCCACACATGCTACTGCTACGCATCAATCGTCACTCATCAATCATCATCGTGCTTGGGTCTCTTTTTGTCTGTCTAGGTACATATCTATGGCTTGCTCTTTTGCAGACGGTGGTAGGACATGCCCGTGCCGGAGATGTTGTCGCCCAGGCCCGCCGTGTGGTCGGGCTTCTTGCACGCGAGCATGGGCACGAGGTAGCACTGGTAGTCGGCCTCCTGCCACGTGATCACCGGCGAGAACGGGTCGATCGTCACCTTGATCGACTGCTGTTTGCTCACAAGCACTTGACGCCCCAACAGCAACTCAACGCGCTCCGGATCCACCTCCATCTCCGATGCTGGACGCATGGTCTCCGGGTTCGAGTTGTTCTTGCCGCACGCCAGCTTCGAGCTCATGAGCGCGCTCTGCACGAGCGCCGCGGTCGGGTCTTCCCAGATGCTGCCCTGCTTCTGGCAGATGATGTGGAACTGCAGCGTGTGGAAGTGGATGCGGCTGAGCTGTGCGAGCGCGAGCTGCTCGGCCTTGGCGCTCTCGCTCTTGCCGCGGCCGTTGTTCTGGAACGCCTTCTGCGCGCGCGAGGCGAACTGGATGACGTCGTTCAGCTGCTCGCTGATCTGCGCGACGGTCGGACGAGAATTCGTCGCCGTGCCTTCTTCGCCCGTGACTAGGTAGTGGTGCAGGATGTAGAGCTCCTGCTCATTGAGTCCAATCGAGTCCACCCACGGCAGCACGAGGCGCACCGTATCGTCAAACAACGAAAAGTCTGAGAGAACAATAGATAAGCAGTCGTACGTTAGACCTCATAATCCCAATGTTCGCTAGAGCAACAGACACAATCAACGTACCAGACACGGCGGCGAACTCGTAGTGGGACGGCACTTGCTTGAGGAACAGGTTCTGCAGCACCTCCGAGAGCTTGGTGAGGCGCGTGAGACGGCGCTCTTCGTCCGTCTCGACCTCCATGAGCTGCAAGCCGCCAAACACGACCAGGTCCGGGTTGAACGCGTCGAGCGCCTGCTCAAACTCTTCGAGCACCGACAGCCGCGCATTGTAGATGTCATGGTTCAGGTAGTAGCGATTCGCGCGCGGGGTCACATGCGCGCGGAACTCGTCGCCCTTGCTGTACTCAAGCACGAGGTGCACGTCTTCATGCTCGTGGTCGTCCAAGTGGCCCACCAGCTGGATGTTCGCGTTGAAGTGCTTGCGCATCTCCTTGCCGATCGCGGCGCCGAGCAGCACATCACAGCCCTCGACCGCCGCGCGGTCCGCCATCGTCGCCGCGTTGCCGCCGACCTTGTGCTTCACGCCACTGATCTCGTTCGCGAACTTGACGATCTCGCGGAACTGCTCGGGGGACGACATGCTCTGCTCGGCCGCCGCGCCGTTCGCAAAGTAGAACGCGAAGCTCTCCTGCAGGTCGCGCAGCGAGTTGATGCGCTCATGGTGCTCCTTGGCGAGCGTCTTGGCGTACTCGCGCTTGCTGCTGCTCTTCTTCTTCTTGTGGTGGCTGTGGAACTGCTCCTCCTCGACCTTCTGCACGCGGTCCATGAGCTCCACGGCGCGCACCGACACGTCCAGGTCGGCGCTGCAGCAGAACGCCAGGCGGGGTGGCTTTTCCGCACTGTCGCTTTCGGTAGCAGCATCAGCACCACTAAAAGAATCAATACGGTAGCTCTTGCTCTTCGACGTCTCGAACACGAGCGACGCGATGAGCTGCTCCTGCTCGACGCTGCTCAGCGTCTCCGACTTGGTCGGCAGCAGGCTCGCGAAGAGGTCCGCGTAGAGCATCGCGAGGACGCAGACCGCGAGCGAGAGGCCGAGTGCGAGCAGCTGCGAGACGCTGTACATGGTGATTAGGCAGAGAAGAGGCAGGAGGTGATCGAGAGAGAGATGGAGGCGCGTGCAGTGGTGTCGGTCGCGCGTCCTTTTGAGTTGCTGGGTGTTTGTTCCCTCTCGTTCACAAACTGGTGGGAGATCTTGCGATGGCTCAGCAAGCCTTGTTCTGGCTCGTGGCTCGGCGTGGAGTGCACAGACTTGACTTAGAGCCGCTCGCATTCCCTAAAAACCTCCAATGGCGGGTTTAACGGAGCCCAAATTCCCTCGCCAATGTCACTATTGAAATTTCTATTGTTCATCTTTTCATGAAGAAGAACCTTTTTTTATAGTTTAATCTTTTTTTGTATTGAAGAATCTAAAAAAACGACTCTTATCTTCATGAAAAAGCGAACAATAGAAAATGTATCGAAGCCATAAATATTGTAGTTTAAGATTTTATGGTTTGTGTACCATAAATACGGTATTTATCCGTTTTACACTGCTGTTTTCGAACCGGTATTCGCTTTAACAGTAAATATATGCTGAGTGGCAGGTTTAGCAACTTGTTTATGACAAAAATGGGGCGTGTATCCATCCATGGACCCCATGGAAAAAGAACGTGTGCAAAATTCTCATGACCATCCAAAGTATCAATTCTCCACTCCACTAGCTGTAGTTGCGCTCCAACTGCAGCTTGTATTGTTACCATACTCTGGCGACCTCGCTTTGTACTACATAGTAGCGATCTGCAATGGCGTCATAGTAGAGATTCCAACTTCGCACCAATGGCAAGCAACAGTTTTCACGACCTTTGCATCGTCTTGCATCGACGCAACATGCAGCGGCATCGTATCGTCGTGACCAGTAGCGACCATGTTCGTTCGTGCTGCGAGGGGCTGTTTAGCAACCTTGAGATTGCCATACTTGGCTGCAATGTGCAGTAGTCAATCCGTCGTGCTCACCCCTTTCCCCACCAGCAGCACTCAATTGTTTGACGACTTCGACGCAGCGAGCATACAGCGGTTAGCCCATCAGTACGAACCCGTCGACGCTGATCGCGTTTGCATCGTGAGCGAGAAGAAACTCGACATTTTCGTAGGTCTCATCTACGCTTGCCAAATGCAATCGCTCCTCCAAACTGATCAGCAATGATACTGCCATTCACGCTGCCGCTTTCGTCGACGAGGTACAAGTTCACTAACTCCATGCTAGCACGGAACGCTGTAACGGGGATAGCGGTGGTGCCGGTTTTTATTGCACAGACTGGAGTCGCTCCTGGTGTGAGAAGATTTCTGGCAATTTCGACGTTTCCAACTTAGTCGGGTCACTTGAAAGGCGTTGCTGAAAGTGTTGTTGTTGTGCAAAGGCAGATTTGAAAGGGAGATTGAATGATTAGAGTGAAAGAGCCAATATCCTACCAACTGCTCTAACCAACCATTCTGTAAAAACTCTGTACACCAGTGATCCTCCTGAACGAACTAAAACGTAATTACGAAAGCGGGCT
>JAASFI010000604.1:0-22244 GCA_023333705.1 Globisporangium viniferum | reverse complement strand
GGTCGACGTCCCGGGAAAGAACGCGAAGGCCGCCGGTGGCATCTTCAACTTCACCCAGTGTGCGAGCTGCCGCAACTGGAGGCACTCGGAGCTGGTCAAGTGCGCGGTGTGCGGCACCCAGTAGGTTATCACCAGTTGGTGAGTGGATGGGTCACTTGGGTTCGTCTACAAGTCGAAGCTGATCGCTGGGTCATTATTGAAAACGCTCTTTAAAACCATTTCATTCGATGTATCCGCGCGTTGTTTCAATGCCCACTACATACTCATGTCTTTCAGAATCAATCAATCTACTCTAGCCACCACTTCGCCCTTATGCTTTCATATCTTTAAGAAATAGCTTTCCGATATTCACTCACCCATCGGCTTGCCTCGAACCCCCACCACAGCTCACCTCGAGCCACCGCCACCGCCACTATTTCCACTGCTCCCCCACATGTAGTTGTAGATCGAAGACGCGCCGCTCGTGAGCGAGCTCGCGACCGTCGACACGGTCGCTTCCACGGCCTCGACGCCAATCTTCACGGACGAGCCGACCGAGACCATGCCCTTCGAGACCGTCTTCTCGTTCGCGTGCGCGTGCACAAAGTCGCTGAGCTTCAGCCCGATCTTCTCGTTCAGCTTGCCTTCCATGCGTAGACCGAGCGCGGTCGCAGCCTCGTCGTCGGTCTGGCCAGGCAGGAACCGCTCGACCACGAACGCCTCGAGGTCGCTCTGCGTGTAGTTCGTGTCAAAGTCCGTGATCTCCGGTACGGCCTTCACGACCAAGTTGAGCAGGATCATGAACAGACTCACGTGGCGCCGCAGACAGTTGAATGCGATCACGCAGAGTTTCTTGAACTGCTCAAACTGCTCGGTTTGCGATCCGCCAAGTGCTTCGATCATGTAGTGGTCCAGCCGCATTGGGGGTTGCAGTGGCTTCGGGTCCTTGCCAAGAATGAAACCATAGTCGATATGGAAGAGGATGCCCTCTTTCGTGAGCATCACGTTGTCTGCGTGACGGTCGCCCACGCCCAGCAAGAACGTGATCACCGTGTACGCGGCGAGGCTCTCGCGAAAGGAAGTCGAGATCTCGCTCAGCGTGCGATGACCGTTGTAGTGGTGCAGGAAGTTCAGGATATTGCCGTGGTCGCGGATGATCGAGTACAAGGTGTGCGCGTTTTCCACAATCTCGATCAGACCGTCAAAGCTGCTCGTCGGCAGCACGCGGTACGTCACGAGCGGGATGTCGAGGCGCGTCTCCTGCTTCAGGATCAGGTACATGACGTTGATGATGTTCTGCACCACGGCGTCTTTCCGAAGATCGTCGCGCTTGTACATCAAGCGGTAGAACGACAGGTTCGACGACCCGCGCTGCCGTCCGCTGCGAGGAGCGGCAGGGTGGAGCGGATCAACTCCATTCGCAGCAGCGATCGCTTTGCGCCGAGAAGATGTCGCTCCACTTTCTTCTTCGTCGTCGTCGCGCTCGACACCCGTGCACGTGATGATCATCGGCGCCTCGGCGCTCCGCTTCACCTCGATCGTCTTGTAGTTAATGCCGCTGACTTTCACCAGCGGGTCCACCGGCAGACGCAGCAACGGACGTGACGACGACGACCCTCCCTCGCTGCCTCCTCCGTTCGCACTGTTGGCCTTGTCGAGCCCTTCGAAGAGCAGCGACTTTGCCACGCTGTCCTGGAAATGCTGGCGCACGTCGCGGATCGGAACGCGATGCGGCACTTTCCACATCAAGTCCACAAACTCTTGACCTCGCAGCAGCTGCTCGGCGATATCGTCGTGACGCGGCTTGCCCACTCCGTCCAGCGGTCCATACGACGCGTTGTGCTTGAACTGTGAGAGCGTGAGCAAGAGTCGCTGCTTCATGCCGTCAAACTTGCGGCGACAGCTCGCGTCTTCGGAGGTCACCGTGAGCCCCCAGTAGAAATCGTAGCAGAAGCGGATGTCGCAGTGCGCTTGACGGAAAAGCGCTTGACCGAGTTTGCTCGACGCTGCATTCGACTCGATGCTCAGACTCTGGAGCAGCACCGGCAGGAAACTCAGCCACTCGTTCTCGGTCGCCGAGTTGAGCAGCGCGTCGACGCACATCGCACGCAGCTTGATGTTGCGGATGTTCTCGTCGGCGAGGATCTCGAGCGCGTCGACGCTCCCGATCTGCGGCTTGCAGAGCCGCGAGCACATGGTCAGCATGCACTTGTGCTTGCGCTCCTGCTGCATGAGACCAAGCACTTCCTGCGCAAGCTCGCTCTTCAGCTTGCGAGTGCTGCTGCTGTCAGTCTCACCACCACCACCACCACTGGCGTCACCGTCTTCATCATGCGACTCCTCTGAAAAGTCGATCGCCTTGACGAGCTGCAGGATCCACTTGGTGTGGCCCGCGAGAAAGTTGCGGTTGATGATGAGCAGCGCCTTCTCGCGCTCCGACAGCCGGTGGGTCGGCAGATAGTACTGGATCTGCCGGAACATCGACAGGCACATGATCGACGCGCGGTGCCACTTGCGGCACACCTGGCCCACAGTGCGTAACTCCTGCAAATTCAGACCGCAGAGCTCAAAGACCTTGACGATGTTGTAGTGGTTGCGGCGCTGCTGCAGCGAGCATGCGCAGTCATCACACACGCGCTGCATCACGCTGCCGTCGGGCACGTGGGACGACATGTACGACTTGGTCGACGGCGCGCCGACTGACAAGTGGCCGTTGTTGCGGTTCGCGCACGGCGTGAAGTTGCCGATCACTTTCTCTTTCTGCAGACGCTGCACTTCTTTCAGGAACTTCTCCTGTTGCTCCTCGGGCGAGATCCCCCCTCCGCCGCGCCGGCTCGCCTCCATATTGTACGAGCTCATGCCGAGCTGACTGTTGTTGCTGAAGCTGCTGATGCTACTGCTGTTGGGACTCGAGTACGACAGGAAGTACCAGCTGATGTTGCCGATCATCTCCGACGCGTTCGACGTGAGCGAGTTGTAGGATGGCGACGCGGGCGTGGACTCGTAGTCCCCGGGGATCACCACGCGCTGGCTCGAGCACGCCGAGCAAAAGATGCGACCGCACGCACTGTTCATTCACATGATAATACGTTAGCGACACACAATACACGCACATGGAATATTTTTCCACCCACACAAACATACCGGCAGTGGTGCTTGCGCACGATGAGCGTGAAGAGCGTGTGGCACTTGAAGCACGCGTTGACGGCGTCGTCCTGCACCCAGGACGACAGCCGGCGCGGCTGCACGAAGCGGTACATGTCCTGTCCGATCTGTCCGTCGTCGCCGGTCGCCCACTCCTCGTCCTCCTCGGTGAAGCTGCTGGCGCTACTGCTCGCGCGCGCTTCGCGGCGCTGCTGCTGGTACTGCGGGTCGATGGGCGAGTACACGTTGTTGCCTTCGTCCGGCTCTTCGTAGACCGAGTCGAGCAGGTTGTGGCGACGGCTACCGCTGCTCGATGGGGGCGGCGGCAGAGACGAGCTCGTCTTGAACGCCGAGCCGTTCGGCTTCTGTTGTTGCTGCTGGAAGCGCGGAATGCTCGAGCGACCGCCGACGCCGCCGCCGTTCGCGGATGGGCGGCGCTTGTACGACGAGCTGCGCACTTCGAGAATTTGTGAGAACGACAGGTCTACGGCGGCGTCGCGCTCGCGCTCGCGCTCACGGCGGTCCTGCTGCGCGTACATTGTGCGGCGAGGGCTGGCTGCTGGTGAGGAGGCGAGGTGACTACTCCTTCTCGTGGTCGACTGCTATGTAGAGCGAGAGAGAGAGAGTTACGACTCGCGCGTGGTGCTTCTTGCTATTCTTGGTAATAATGAAGCTTCCTTTTCTTTCTCGTCAGCGTTCTTCAAAAGTCCTTCGTTCAGCAATCACACACACAGGAGTGTCAAGAGTGTCAAAAACGTGTCAAAAAGTTAGCTTTTGAATTTTAGACGCTCTGGCGCGTGATTGGCTGAAAACGCTTTTTGATGCCTTCCCATTAGCTAAAACAAATCCCTGTTTATAAAAGACAAAAATCTCTTCTCCCCTTATAAAATGAAGTCAAAGAGGGAGCCTCTCTAAATAGTAAAGAGGTAGTCCTCTGCTTCTTACAAACATCAAGTCAAAAGGGGAGAACACCTATTTGAACCAATCAATCGATGGGTTACGCTGGTTCTTTTTCCTTAAGATCCGAAGACCCGGCTGAAGTTCATCAGCATGCAAACTGGTACGCGAACGACCACGAGTCTTGCCTGATTTTGCACGGTCCATTTGCTAATTGCTGCTGCGGAGGCTAAAGCACGCCAGTAATTATCTCCGGCGCGCACGTTTGAGAAACCCACCGAGCTGCAACAGTATCTCAGACGCGCTTTGTGGCGTTTGGCTGTGTGATGTGTGAAAAAGTGTAACCCATTTCTGCACCAACACTCCTCACCGTCCCCCTTGGAAGAATCCCGTTTTATACAAACAGCAAGTGAAATAGCTCTCGCCCAATCAGCTCACAGCGTGATTATGCTGTTTGATAGTCAATCAGCTGATTCGAGCTATGCTGTTTGATAGGCCAGAGCGAGAAGTTTCACCTTTCCTGAGCCAAAATGAGCTTTTTTCTGGGTGGGCGGAACCAAAAGGGAGGGGGAGGGCTCGCTCTTCCCGTCATTTTCAGAAATCCCGTCAACCCGCAACGCCAACAGCTCAAGAGAAACCAGCAGCAAAGCAGCAGCCATCATGGACAAGGTCATGGAGTACAAGGACAGTATCAGCAAGCGCCTGGAGCGCTACGAGAAGATCGTGGAGATGGAGAAGCAGACCGGCGTGGACAAGTTCTACATCTTCGTGGCCGGCACGCTGGTGCTCGGCGTGCTCCTCTTCGTGATCGGCGGCTCGGAGCTCGTCGTGAGCCTCGTGGGCTTCATCTACCCGGCGTACATGTCGTTCAAGGCGATCGACTCGCCGAGCACGGACGACGACACCCAGTGGCTCACCTACTGGGTCGTCTACGCGTTTTTCAACATCACCGAGAGCATCACCGACTTGATCCTCAGCTGGTACGGTCTTGCTTTTTGTTGTTTTGCTTGACTGATTTATTTTTGTAGACATGGATCTTCGAGAAAGAGCAGCAAGGCACTGACATTTTGATATTCTCTATGTGTGTGCAGGATTCCATTCTACTTCTTCATCAAGGTCGCCTTCCTCGTGTGGTGCTACCACCCAAGCACTGTGGTAAGTGGCAAATTGGTTGATATCTTGATCCTGCCAGTTGAAGCAGACCGCTGATGCGATCTTTTGTGTGTTTTGTTGTGACTCTAGGGCTCGAACGTGATCTACAACACTCTTATCAAGCCATACGTCGCCCCACACGTTGGCTCCATTGACGCCGCTGTGAAGTCTGGCACGGACGCTCTGAAGTCCGCCTCGGAGTCGGCCAAGAAGGCGATGTAAGCGTGCAAGTTGCCGAGCACAGCCGGAGTGACCAAGTGTGCTGCCGCCTGCGATCGCATTTGCATTTTCTTTCCAGAAGACAAGATGCTGACATGAGGTGGATCTGGACTGCGGCTCTCTTCTTCAGCTATATTGATTGCATTCGTTGCATTGGATTGGCAAAAGAAGGAGGGGTCTCGATTCAAAGATCTTGCTCGTAGCGTCGATCTAAGTAGCCACTTCAAGGTGTCTCTTGCGGTAACAATAGCATCCATCCATCTTTTTTTTCTTTCTCACTCCCTTTTTGTTCTTCCTTCTTCTCCATTGGAACAGCTCCCATCAGTATTAATGTGTGGGTAGCGGCGCCATTATGCACACGGCAGCAGACCCTCGGAAACATGAATGCATCCCCCACAAGAAACGACTGGTCAAATGCATCCATTATTCATGACAATGCATCTCTAACCTTGCGTGAACTTGCGAGCCTGTGTCTGTATTAAGAAGACACATCATATCGCTAACCACAGTGGCGAGACGCTGTCTCTACAATCGCCAGCTTCCGCCGCCATCACCACCAGTATCTGTCTGTCCGTCCATTCATCCGCCAGTTGTCCGCATAGCATGAGCTATGACGCATTTTCCACCACAGAGAAGAGAACGCGATCCTTCTTTCTTTCCTCCCCCGTCTCGTTTTTACTCGATTGTTTTCCCTCGATTCAGTGCCCAAATGGCATTCTTTCCTCAAATTACTGACCTGTTTCGTAAAAAAAAGCTTTTTACAATCTCAAAATCGTAATTACGAAGAGCTATCTTGTCTTGGTTTGGGTTTGCTCTCACGGGAGCAAGAGTGTGGGTCTGGTGGTGTTTGGATACGTCCATGCGCGTGTGTGGTGCGCATGGAATATTAGGATTGAATCTGAAAGCCCAACAGAAACTGATAGAGAGAGAGAGCCGAAGAGCGAGTGAGTGAGCCATCATCATGTCCAAGCCCTTGCCCACCAAGGAGAGTGCGCTCTTCCGGTCCATCGTGGTACGTCCTGCCAGCCATGACCCCCTCCCTCGTTACATGTGTGCTTAGTTGGCATTACAGGGGATCTCTTTGTTTGTCTTTGGAGACGCCTTGTCCGCGTGATTCGACTGGCGCTCGCTCTGCGTGCGCTCCGCGCGTGGACAATTGACGCCCAAAGAGCGGTTCGCTTGACGACTAACCCACTCTGGCGCTTTCCTTGTGTCGCTATGGCGTTTGCTGCAGAAATACTATGAGATCAAGCAGTACAAGAAAGGGCTGAAGGCGGCGGACCAGATCCTGAAAAAGTACCCGGACCATGGCGAGACGCTCGCGATGAAAGGGCTGACGCTCAACTGCATGGGCAAGAAGGAGGAGGCGTACGAGTTCGTGCGCAACGGCATCAAGAACGACCTGAAGAGCCACGTGTGCTGGCACGTCTTTGGGCTGCTCTACCGCTCGGACCGCAACTACAACGAAGCGATCAAGTGCTACCGCAACGCGATCCGCATCGACCCGGAGAACCTGCAGATCCTGCGCGACCTCTACTTGCTGCAGGTGCAGATGCGCGACCTCAAGGGCTTCGCGGAGACGCGCCGCACGATGCTCACGCTCAAGCCGAACAACCGCAACAACTGGATCGGCTTTGCGATCGCGCACCACCTCGTGGGCAACTACCAGATGGCGATCGACATCATCGAAAAGTACTTTAGCACGCTCGACGGCACGCGTGAGGCCAACTACGAGGACAGCGAGATCTACTTGTACGCGAACCAGCTGCACGAGGAGTCGGGCGACCTCGACAAGGCGCTGCAGCACCTGGAGGACTCGAAGGCCATGATCCTCGACACGCTCGTGTGGCGCCAGAAGAAGGCCGAATTCCTGCTGCGATTAGAGCGCTACGAGGAGGCGCAGGCCGTGTTCGAAGAGCTTCTGGACATCAACTTTGACAACTACGTGTACCACCGCGGCGTGCAGTGCGCGCTGATGAAGCGCAGCGACCTGTTCAACCCGAAGGAGAAAGTGCTCCCGTCGGCGCTGCTCGACTTTGCCAAGGAGCCGAAGGGCAAGGAGATGGCGGACGCGCTCGTCAAGTTCTACGACGCGAAGAAAGCGACTGCGGACCCGCGATCGGTCGCGTGCCTGCGCTTGCCGCTGGACTTTTCGAGCGGCGCGGCGTTCAAGAAGCACGCGGACGCTCTGCTCAAGCAGCAGCTGACCAAAGGCGTACCGTCGCTCGGCTCGGACCTGAAGACGCTGTACGCGAACATGGAGAAGGCCAAGATCATCGAGGAGCTCTTGCTCTCGTACTTGAAGACGCTGGAGGCGAAGAAACCGCTGCTGGAGGACGCGAAGAGCCCGCCGTCGCCGACTGTGCTGCTCTGGACCATGTACTTTGCGGCGCAACACTACGACCGCCTCGGCCAGCACCAGAAGGGGCTGGAGTTCATCGACAAGTGCATCAAGCACACGCCGACCGTGCTGGACTTTTACATGCGCAAGGCACGCATCCTCAAGCACACGGGCGAGCTGAGCAAGGCTGCCGACGTGATGGTGGAAGGCCGCTTGCTGGACTTGGCAGATCGATACATCAACAACAAGGCCACCGAGTACTTGCTGCACGCGGACCGGGTGGAGGAGGCCGACGCGACCATCGCGCTGTTCACGCGCCACGAGGGCGACCCGCAGCAGAACCTGTTCGACATGCAGTGCATGTGGTACGAGATCGAGTGCGGCAAGTCGCAGCTGCGCCAGAAGAAGTACGGGCTCGCGCTCAAGCGCTTCTTCGCGGTGGAGAAGCACATCAACGACTTCATCGAAGACCAGTTTGACTTCCACACGTACTGCATCCGCAAGATGACGCTGCGCGCGTACATCCAGATGCTGCGCATGTGTGACGAGATCTACAGCCAGAAGGCGTTCGTGGAGGCGGCCTACGGCGCGATCCAGAGCTACCTGGAGATTGCGGACAGCGCCGCGACGGCGGCGAGCCTGAACGGCGACATGTCCAACATGTCGGCGGCCGACAAGAAGAAGGCGAAGCGCGCGCAGGCGAAGGCGCGCAAGGCCGAGTTCCAGAAGAAGGAGGAGGAGGAGCTCAAGGCGAAGCTGAAGAAGGAGGCCGAGGAGAAGGAGCGCGAGGCCGCCAAGCTCGCGAAGAAGACGGGTGCCGCGCCCGCGCCGCGACAGAAGGAGAAGCCCAAGGACGCAGACCCGAACGGCGAGGAGCTCGCGGCCAAGCCGGCGCTCGAGGAGTCGTGGCGCTTCGCCACGATCTTGCAGCAGTACGTGGGTGATGACGCGAAGACCCACCTGGCGTCGTTCGACATTGCGGCGCGCAAGAAGAAGGCGCTGCTGTGTCTGCAGGCGCTGGTGCGCGGCTACAAGAGCCTGGCGAAGACGCCCAAAGCCGCGGTGCCTGCTTTGGTAAAGGAGCTGGACGCCCGCCGCGCGCAGTTCCTGGAGGACGCCAAGCACGTGACGGACGCTGTCGTGCTACAAGTGATCAACGCCAAGAAGGCCGAGCTGAAGCATTAGACGAGTGAGAGCTACGTAGCGAGCAAGCACTTGGCGTGGTAGTGATTGATACCGTCCATCCGAGGAGGACACACGATTGATTGATACTTAGAGACGAACTAACTGTTTTTGGCCAATCACGTTTGCGTTTCACTTGCACCCACGTCTTCATTGGCTGGAACCCTTTCTTTTTAAACTATGATTGGCTTAAAACATGTAGTCAGATAGCCTGTTGTGAGTGGCTAATATTTAGCCTTAGTTGTTTGTCCAACAACAACACACACACAAAATTGACAACCAAAAAGGATGCTGCGGAACGGCAATGCGATGCTCCGATGTCGTCGCACTGCAGCGCGGAGCGTAGCGGTTGTACACCGTAGCACCCACCAGCATGCGGCAACAACAAGGAAGAAGGTGTACGTGGTCGCAGGCGAGGCGTCGGGCGATGCGATCGGCGCCAAAGTGATCCAGGCGCTCGAGCGCAAGCGAGCGCAGGGCGACCCGCGCGTGCAGCAGATCGAGTTCAAAGGCGTCGGCGGGTGAGCTTTGCGCGTGAACTACACACTCTCTCAATGCGTGTATTGACCTGCGATTACTCTGAAGTACAATACGAGCTAATGATCGTGTATGTGGTGATTCCTTTATGTTAGGCCGCTGATGTGCGCCGCTGGCGGGTTCGACTCGCTCTTCCCCATGCAGGAGCTCTCGGTCATGGGGCTCGTCGAAGTGCTGCCGTCACTATGGCGAATCCGAGTGAGTTTTGGGGTCAGGTGCCTGTATGACACTTCGCCATACAGCGAGTACTAATTAACGGATACTGTGCACTGTACTATAGCGCAGGCTGCACGACACGCTCGCGGACATCAAGCAGTTCGAGCCGGACGTCGTGCTCACGATCGACTCGAAAGGCTTCACGTTTCGCGTCCTCAAGGCGCTGTACGCGGACCCCGCGACGCGCGACGCGATCACGCGCATGCACTACGTCGCGCCGTCCATGTGGGCGTACAAGCACCGCCAGAAGAAAGAGCGCGACTTCACGGAGCTCTCGCAGCTGCTGCACCGCATGTTCACGATTCTGCCCTTTGAAGAGCGCTTGTTCATGGGCGAGGGTCACGAGAAAGGCGCTTCGAGTGGCTTTGAAGCTCAAGGTGAAGGTGGTGGTGAGAAAGCTCAATGGTGTCGCTTTGTGGGCCACCCGGCGGTCGAGGACTTTCTCGAGTATCATGGCCAGTTCGATCGTGAGCCAGAGAAATCATCGGCAACAACAGCACAAGCCGCGGCTGATATTGATATCCCTAAGAGAAGCCCCGACTCGGACGCGCTGCTGGACTTCTCCAAGTACGACGATCGGCTGCTAGAGCAGCGAGGACAGCTTTTCAAGTCGCTCATGGAGAGTAGACGCGAGAGCGAAAGCTCCAGAGCGATGGCTCGGGCCAAGTTTGGGATCCCAGAGCACGCGTTTGTCATCTGTGCGCTTCTTGGCAGGTACGTTTTGTACTGTATTGTTTGTATCGACCATTCGAAGGCATCTCACTGCTTGCTACAGTGAGCGGTGGCTTGACCTCACAATGTGTTGTGCTCTCTGTAGTCGCCAGAATGAAGTGGCGAAGACTATGCAGCTAGTGCTGGAAGGCATTGAGCGCTTCCAAGAGTCTCATGCGCCACAGAAGGAGGACGCTCGCCAGGTACGAAGGATGAGTCTCACAGTCAAACACGCCCATGTCATTTGGGTCGCTTGGTGGGGATATGCTGAGATTTCTAACTTTTGTATCCTCCCGCATGCTGATGCACTCCTGACATATCCCTTGCAGGTCTTTGTCGTGTTCCCGACGATCTCGGCAGTCGAAGCCCACGTGAAGAGTGCACTTTTGCGCGAGTCGTCTTCGTCTCTTGCCCAGTTGGACATGGCGGTGCTGACCGATCTGAGCGCGTCCGAGCGGATCCAACTCTTCCAGGTGCGTTCTCACCCGTTTGGTTGGACGAAATGAAATGGATGGATACGTTTCGAATCTCTTCATGGACAGCAAAGGACGAGCATGAGACGATCGGTCTGAACAGATACACGAACAGCGAGCACTAATAGCAACTGACCACACACATGCGCTTCGTGTCCACTCACTCTTGTCTCTAGAGCGCGGATGCGGCGGTCGCGGTCTCGGGCACGATCGTCATGGAGACGACGCTCGCGGCGCTGCCCACTGTCGTGGTGTACCGAGCGAACTGGATCACCGAGTTGCTCGCGCAGCAGCTCGCGGCCGTGCGCTTCGTGTCGATCCCGAACCTACTGCTAGGACGGTACGCCTTCTCTGCCAGATGATGCTTCAGGTTTTATAGCATGGGTGCAACCTCATCAAGATTCACTATTTGTGTGAATGCAAATGGATACAGATCGGTGGTCCCCGAGCTGCTCTTCCGCGAGTGTACATCGTCGAACATTGGTGCGGGCCTGCGGTACGTGCACCACTCCATTTGATTCATGCCATTTTTGTGCCATATCTTCCTATTGAGAGGCCCAAGCAAGACCCAGTGGGGGTTCATTTTCATCGTGATGATGCTTTTCTGCGAAGAGGAATCCTGAGGATTGTGCATTTTGTATCGGATGCGCCTATTTGTAGAAAGATTCACGAGGAGTCGGCGTGTCCAACGGCAGAGCCTTTGGAGCTCCCCATGGCGCTCAGCACGCTCACAAAGTGGGAATCGCGCGCCGGGGACCAGCAGTCGAAGCCATCGCGCGCCAGCGACGCCGTCGCCAAAACGATCCTCGATGCACTCGGAAGCCTGAACAGCAGCCAGGGCAGATGATGATTTGCGGAGCGAGCGGGCCGGAATCATACACATTATTTTTTGGAGTAAACACACAAACCAAATAATAAAAATGATCACTCTCTGGAACCATTGCGACAATCGAAGGGGCGGCAGCTGTTTAATACTTCGCAAAACCAGGTCTGTCCACTTTAATTTTCCAAGTGAAATAGGTTTACTGTTTCACCTTGTTTCGGCACAATTGTTCTGAATTTCATCTATTTTTAGAACCATAACGTAATCATTTGAGGAGATTCACATTTTTTGTGCGCGACTTTACGAGATGAGAGTTAATCAGAGGAGTTGCTTCCTCGCTGATGCACTCGGCACACCCAGGACGGATGTGCAAGATTCGCAGGCAGGCGGCTCGCTTCCTTCACGTTCTCATGGAGAAGGAGACCGCTCGCTCATTCGCGCTCTCACTTCTTCCGGTTCCAGTCATTCCTTCCTTCATCCCCAGCCATCACCTCCTTGCGTCTGGCGTCAACTGTCTCAAGCTCTGCCACTAGCGCCATCATAACAAGCTCCTACCGTATCATATTAGCCAGCGAGCGCCTTCTCAATGGTTCTTCCCCAACTGCCACGACCGCTGCTGGCGTCGTCATCCGTGCATCTCCCTCATTTCCCCATTCGCCGCTTCCTGCAGTCGCTCATCTCGCGCTCCATGGCGGTGGTCGAACTCAAGTCCCACGCGCACCGCGACGTGCTCTTCGCGGCCGGATGCGGCCTCGTGGGCTTTGGCCTGTTCCCGTACCTGCACGCGCGCTACTACACGTGGTACTACAGCTACATGAGCGACAGTGACAGCAGCAGCAGCTTTAACGAGTTCGAGCGCGACCTCTACGGCCCGTCTCCGCCGGCGTTCGCGGTGTACCCGACCACCAACACGGCGTTCGACTTGGTGACGTGCTCGGTGGGGTTGGCGTTCGCGCTGCTGGGCGTCGGCGTGATGTTCCTGAGCTGTCTCGTGCTGCCGCGCTACTCGACGCGCGTGTGTCTCAAGACCGTCGGCGTGCCGCTGTTTGTGGTCGCAATGGGGGCGACGATGCTCGTGTACGGCTTCTACACAGACTCGGACATGGCAAAGGCGTGGCAGATGAGCGCGCTGCGGAGCTTCAGCGACGAAGGGCACGACGGACCACTCGAGAACCAGGTCAACTTGGAGTTCTGTCGCGCGTTCGGCGACCACGTGTGTCTGGACGGCAGTATCCAGGACGCCCAAGAGCTCTTTACACAGGTTCCAGAATGGCGCACAACAGCAACAGATACTGACAGTGCTAATATCCAGACCACCTCCGTCTCAAGTGTGTGCGGTGATAGCAGCCGTGCTCTGAAGGATCTAAACAAGGCAGAAAATGTGAAGAGCGTCAACCAGAACCAGAACCAGCCTCTGTGCCGTGCCTGCAACAGCATTACGCGCCATCCGATGAGCCAGCGACCGGAAAAGCTCTCGATGATCAAATCCCCGTCGCGAGACGCGATCCACTGGTGCGGCGAGTACCTGACGACCTGGAACGTCGGCGTGAACCTGGACAAGTCCCCGTTCCAGCAGCACCACGAGGAGATCCTGAGCCACTGGGCGGATCACGACGACGACGACGACTCGCCCGTGTCGCTCACGCTCGCTGTGCGGCTACTCGTGGTGCTCGTCTGGTTCTCGCTGCCGTCGCTCGCGGTCATGACGCGCTGGTACTTTGTGCCCGAGATCGAGGACTGGGACTGGAGCGCCGTCTCGTACGCGTAGACGACACAAATTGTAGCCCACACGTCTGTAGAATACCAAATCACCCCCAAGTGTAGCATATTAACAATAATACTGAAGGAGGCATTTCAATATGACGTCTATTGTGTTTTTTTGTTTGTGCATCCATCAAATGCCTGACTATAGAAAACTCTCTGCTCAGTCGTCCTTGGAGTACTTGGTGATATCCGAGCCCGCGTACGCGCTCTCCCAGTTCTCGCCGTCGAATTTTTCGACCGTGACGCTCCCGAGCGTCGCAGGGTCGACGCACGCGACCGTGATCGCGT
This sequence comes from Globisporangium viniferum, assembly GCA_023333705.1. NCBI lineage: Eukaryota > Oomycota > Peronosporomycetes > Pythiales > Pythiaceae > Globisporangium > Globisporangium viniferum. The sequence continues at coordinate 8,518 of JAASFI010000604.1, read as the reverse complement.
AGCCGTCCTGGTTGCTGCGCGGGATGTAGAAGGGTTGCACGCCGCACTTGCTGCAGAACATGTGCTTGGCGCGGTGCGTGTTGAACGTGTAGGTCGTGAGGGCGTCGCTGCCGCGGAGCAGCCGGAAGCGCGAATGCGGCACGATCGCGTGCGTGTTCTTCTTCATCTTGCAGATCGAGCAGTTGCAGTCGATCGCCACGAGGTCCCGCGGCGCGTCGAACTCGAATTCGACTTCGCGGCAGTGGCACGCGCCGCGGTGCACGACGAGCGCGGGGGTCGCTGGAGCTTCGGACGCCATGACTGTTGTATGGATAGGCGTGTGGCGTGATGGCGCTCTCTGCGTGGCGAATTGGACTCTGAAGCTGGTCAGTCCGCCAGGAGGAAGGGGGCCAAACACCCCACAGCACACACACTCACTCATCATTGATCAGGTCATTCCAACACCAGAAACCAAAATGCGCATGAGTGAAGGTGATGATGAGTTCGCGGGTCCAACTTGATTGGTTTAAATACTTGGTATTTATTTGAATTAACATCCAATCAAAACAGATTATCGGTTTTATCTGAACACATACAACAAGTAAGACAAACTTTGAGGTTTGACCAAAAATGAAAAAAATATAATTTGTTGCGAAAAATCACAACAAAAAAGCTGAGTCTGAGTCTGAGACTCAATATTGTGACCCACACTCTGCTTCATTTTTGTCGAAGAGAAATGAACGCACCCACCCCCAGAATCAATCCGTCGCACCACCAGACAGACGAGCGCGGTATTGAAGCAGCAGCAGCAACGTGAGAAGCCCCAAGCACTCGCTACATTTCTTCATCCATCCATTCACCCCACCAGGCGCCATCACCAGCACCAGCGCCACCACTATGAGCGCACCCGCAGCAACGTCAGCCGAGTCGGACGAGGCGCCTTCTCGCCGCATTGCTGCAATGCTCGGATCCATTTCCGCCTTGTGGCCGCCGCCGGGCACGGACGGTGAGGTCGTCGTCTCCGCGTCTGCAAGCAACGCCACGTGCAGTCGTCCGCTCAGCGCGATGGCTCCAGCGTCCGCGAAGAGCGCGGCGGCGGCGACGGAGCTTGTGCTCGCGCTCGTCACACACGAGCAGCTCGCAGCGCGTCCGAACGACTCCTCGCGGCTCAACTTGGTGCAGCTCAAGCGCCGCGATCGTCGCAGCCACCAGCAACCTACGCGCATTCATTTTAGTGACGTGGTGGACGCGGATCTGCTCACCGTGTGCTTCCAGTTCCTGGACTTCGCGTCGCTCTCGCTGTGCGAGCTGGTCGCCCGCCAGTGGTGCTGCGTGCTCGAGCACCCGCCCATCTGGGAACAGTTTTACTGCAACATGTGGCGCAATGGGAAAGCACTACCATCCACCACAGATTATCGTCACGCATTGCTGCCGCTCTTGAAGCGCATCTGCCGAGCGCGCACCAACAGCCAGGTGGGAATCTGCACGCGCGCGCGCACGTGGATGCGCAAGAACGGCAACGTGTTCAGCCACAACGACTCGATGCAGCACCGGGACTTCCGCTTCGGCTGCACCGAGTCGATCCGCACCGAGCGCGCGATGCCTCCGCTTGCATATGCGCAGGTGGTCGGAATGGGGCGCGTTTGCTACTTTGAAGCGACGGTATCGGGCTGCGGCTCCGTAGGCTTTGCGTCCATCACGACGGCGGCCGAGCAGACCGCGTACGGGTTCGGCTCTGAGAGCCATCTCGGATGGTACCCTACCTCGTACGGGTATCATGGCGACGACGGACTGTTCTACTGGAACGCTGGGCGGCGAGCACTTGGTGCCCTAGGCGGTGCCCACGCAGATTTCGGTCCACAATGGGGGGACACGACGCCGTTCCGCCTGCGCAGGTGGGATTGCGCGACGATCGGCTGCGGGTTCATCGCCAGCACGCGCGAGCTCTTCTACACCATGAACGGCAAGTTTGTGGGCGTCGCGCCCGTGCTGGTCGAAGACGGGAAAGAGTACGCCGCCGCAGTGTCGCTGCACCAGTTCGGCGACTCGGTCGAGATCAACTTTGGCTGCAACGCGTTCGCATTTGACGTGGAGCAGTTTGTGTGGGAGAAACTGCAGGCGTTGCAAAAGGACAAGGACAATGCCAGTGACGATGACGATGCAGATGATGAAGATGGTGAAGACGATGCTGGTGGCAGATTGACGCGTTTCGGCACGGCGCACGCAGCGTGAGCCTCCCCGGGTGTGTATGTGTGGCTTTGGTATCCTCCCCATCAATCGCCACCTCCATTTGCATTCTTTCTCTGGGCCACGAAGTGTGTCCGCAGCCCATATTGCTACTCAAATTTGTGTACCCTGTTGATATTGAAATTTTCTTTAACGTGTGTTGTTGCATTAGAGGATACTTGCGTTGGGGAAGCGAGAAGTGGGAAATGACTCCGCAAAATGAGATACTAGTGTGCGGAGGGAGCATATGCGATTCCGAGCGAGGGGTTTCACGTCACACCGCTCATGGGACTTTTTCTAACGCCGTCGGTCGGGGCTTTTGCTGACTTCTTTTTCTCCTTCTCCTCCTCTCTTCCGCTGGGGTGTTTCACGAAAGCTGTTGAGAAAAGCTGCAGCTAAGTTTGGACCCCCCTCCCCCTTGAAGGTGTTTCGCTCGACTGCAGGCAATGGGATCTTGAAGAACCAGAGCATCCAGAACGCAGCACGCCCTGTGAAGTGAAACCGGACAGACACTCCCGCAAATCGCATGAAGAGACGGACTGGTGGCTGAGGCGATCAAGTACAGAAAATATGAACAGGCAGGCACAGACAGACAGATGCCAGTCACTGGGCAACTTTCCCCAAAGCAGTAAGCGCAGCGAGAACCAACAAAGAGCGACAAGCACAGCGCCAGAGAATATATTCTATCGGGAGCAGAGCATACGTCGGGGCGTCAATCTCTATAGACGGACGGACCAGCGAGTGACAGCGACCGTGGTTCCAACTATAACTCAACCGTAGCGCCTTTTCAAATCGCCCCCTCCTCACTCCCCAAAGATGCTGCCGGTGGAGACGCCGAGAGACGAGAGGTTGGGTGCTCACGAACGCAGCAATCAGCAGGACGCGATCGTGTGCAGACGCGCCAAAGTCCACGATGAGCAATGGCAGGCGGAGGCTCCAGGTTCACACACCCAGGGCGATGGTGCCTCCTCGCTGGTGGTCCTCACGGTTCAAGACGACGTTAATGCATTGCCAAGCGAAAAGGGTGGTCTCGCCAGCGCCTCAGAGCGCAAGCTGAACAATGACAGAAACAAGAGGGGACTGGCTGCTACGGCTACGACTGGCGGGGCCTCTAGTGCAGCTGCTGCTGCGGGTGGCGCCAGCAAGATCGTCTTTCTCGACGGCGTGCGCGGCCTCGCGGCGATCCTCGTGGTGACGCAGCACTCGGGGTTCATCCGCGGCGTGAACCTCGGCGCGTCGGCGGTCGATGTCTTCTTCGTGCTTTCGTCGTTCCTGCTCACGATGCTTTTCTTCAAGAAGAGCGAGCAGCTGCTCGCGCAGCACGCGTCGTATCGGAAGTGGGCGCTCACACTGCTCGACTACGCGTCCAAGCGGTTCTTGCGCGTGTACCCGCTCTTCGCCGCCGTGGCGCTCGTGCTCTACGCTCTTCCCGACAAGGCCAAGGAGAAGTACTTTCATATCAAGCAGCCCGAGGAGTTCGACCTCTTCAAAGTGCTCACGTTCGAGTTCCACCAGCGGTACCACGTGTTCTGGACGCTGCCGCTGGAGATCTCGTTTTACTTGATGATCCCAGTGTTCGTAGCGGTCATGGTAGGGCTGCGCAAGTTCTGGTGGGTGCCGTGCATCCCCATGTACGTCTGGGTCGTCCACGCGGGCTTCTACAAGATGCGCACGAGCCACCAGCACCTGCGACCGCATCTGCCGACCTTTTACTCGGGGGCCATGGCCGCAATCATCTACGTGAAGCTCGACCAGGCGATCAAGCGCAACGCGTTCGAGTTCCGCACGTGGCACAAGGTCTTGTTTCGAGGCGTCGAGTACGTCGCGTTTGCGGTTCTAATGAGCGTCTGCTTCAAAGGGCTGCTCTTCAACTGGGTGCACGAGAACCCGGTGCCCCAGGCCAAGGGGTTCCCATTCGTCAGCTTGAACGTGACGCTCATGATCGTCATCGAGATCCTGCAGCCGTCCTGGATCTCGAGCATGTTTGAGTGGAGCGTGCTGCGCTACTGGGGCAAGATCAGCTTCTCTGTGTATCTGCTGCACAGCTTTGTGGTCTACATGGACGCTGTCCGCAAGCAGTCGTACTACGACAAACTCTTCAGCCAGTTCCTGTTGATCCTGCTGCTCTCGACCGCGTCCTACTACGCGGTGGAGTATCCGTCCCAGCTGCTCGTGACGCGGATCAGCAAGGCGCTCGCGAAGCGGGAGGCACGTTGCGCGCAGAAGGAGCTGGAAAACGCCGTTCTGGCGGATACGAATCGCCAGCGAGGCCATGTGGTCGCTGCCTAGAAGCAGTGTGCACCTGTATTTGCTATTCTATTCGATCCCTCCTTGAACAAACTGAACTGTCACTGCAAACAACATCTATTGAAATATCAAGCTACAACTACTTGTAAGCTAAACAAATGCGAAAAACGACGAAGGATACTTGGAATCTCACGAGACGTAGGCTCTGTTGTCATTGACACAAAGCGCCAATGCTCTACTGTAGCTGTAATCGCCACGTGAGAAGAAAGGAGATGAACGTCACGAAAAGACGCACACTCAAGGTGAATGACACCGAAGAATCATCCCAACTACTGCTCAGGGTTTTCCCGCTCGATGCCACTGGAAAGGAGACTAAAACTACTTGCAAACGCCTGAGTTCCACGCCGTCAGGTACTCGCCGCCGCACACATCTTGGGAGAAGTATTTGGTCAGCGAGACTTGTCGAGTCGCTGGCTCATTGGATGATGGGAGATGCTATTGCATATGCAATGTAGACACACATTACCACATTGTGCCTGCCTGGGGCTTAACGTTGTCGATGCCCTAAGAAGGCGCACGGTTGGTATCGTTGCAAAGGTTGGAGATGGAAGGGAAGAGCGGGCGTCTACGGCTGACCACTTTTGGAGCATCACGAAGAGCTCTTTTGCATCCTTGATATTTTGAGATTGCCTCAAGGCACACAACTCTAGGTTGACTTGGTTCTTAAGGGACCCGTCGCGGTCTCCATTGAACACTCGGAATGCTCTTGTTCGCCACACTTTGGACACTTGCAAATACACAAGAATCATCGTCCCAATCGTAGCAGCAGCAAGTGGTGCGCGGAAGCTCAAGAGATACATACGAATAGCGCAGTGCGGCAGTGCGATGCAACGGAGGGTCATTTCGTTGATATGTAAAACTGCGAACGTCACGAGGTCGAACGCAGTGTTGGTCGTTGGGGTATGCATGGGCTCCATGGGGGATCAAATCGCTCTTGTTTGCTCACACTGTTGCCGGAGATGTCGTAGTAGGCTGATGCAATGTAGAGCGCGTGCAGGTACGGTAAGAACCCACCGACCACAAGTCCGCAGCCTGCGGCGAAGAGCACGCCACGCCACGTCGCGCTGCCGCCTTCCTATCGTTATTGTCGGTCGATTCGCATTATGGGCACGGATATCCTACGCCCAAATGTACACGACGAATGGAGGATTGGAAATGTCTAACCTCGGGACAGTGAAGCGGGTGCACATTTGGCTTTGACTCTGCTCTCGAAGCAGATCAACAGCTAGTCGATCACTCGCCCTTAATGGCGTGATCCGCAACGGTACCCGGAATGGGAGTGCTCGCCGGAGGGAACATTGGCTGCATAGACAGTACGGAATTTAGGTCTGATCTGAAACGGTACATAGAACGGCCTTTTTCGGAGGGCATTTTTCAGGTGTGATTTGTATAATCGTTTCTACAAACGGAGTTCAGAAAATAGAGATCCGATCGCTTCGCTGTCCGATCCTTTCAGGATAGGACCACCTCCGGTTGGTAAGTGCCCAGGTACTGTGGTCTAGTCTCTGCTGCTGCTGACCTCACACGTGGCGTGGCTGTCGCCCCCTTGTGAATTTTGCAGCCTGTCGCGCGTGAAACAAGGAGGGTTTCTCTTACTCACCCGATGGCCGCGCAGTGGGTTCGAATCTAGTCAAAACATATGTACTACCTTGGAAACGATCGTGCGAACTTCTCTGGTATGATGGCGGTGCGTTCGGCGTGGAGTCTCCTCCTAATGCTAGATTACCACAACGCACCCATTTATCGAAAAATTCTATCTCGTTTTCGAATGACAGCCGTTCATCATTCCCACGGTACAGAATCTCTACCAGAGCATGCAAACCCCCTGTACATTATAAAGTTGTTTGCATACCAGGCGCCTTTGCGCAACATTGTGAGGTAGCCGCTTGATGACGGGGACGAAGGCACATGCTGTGTGTAGTTCATATGGTGTGCACTGTCGAGTAGGCTCGTGGCCTCGTTTGGGCAAGCTAATACATAGTTCGGACTGTCCGTGCGACAAGCACGCTCCCGAATTTTGTTCACGTCCACACTGTTTTTGGAACGGACAATCGACAGGGTGCACTCACTCACTATACACACGATTGTGGGTATGGTTTTGATTTGAGTTTCTTTAGTAGAGCAAGAGTCTAACGAGTCGAAATGGAGGTCTCCAGGGCTAAATTGCAATTGGCGAGCTCGATGCATTTTGCGCTGTTGGCACACAGCACTTCAAAGCAAACAATACACATTCTCATCAACAAAGCAAGCCAACGGCCTCTCCGTCATTTACTCGCACATGACGCACGTTTCCGACGACTCGGCGAAGCCACCCAGAGGCCAACGCTCGATCCGCTTCGCGGCTGTCGGTATGGTGTTCGTCCTCCTGCTTTGCGGCGTGCTTGTAGTGTTCGAGTCGTCACTCGCGCCAGAAGCTGTCAAGCGCTCACGTCACACACACACCGCGATTGAATACACGCAGTTGGCGCTTTCGAGCGACAACTTTATCGGCGAGCTTATGACGCCCGAGCTCATCGCCGAGATCGAGCGTCACCCCAAACACGACTGCCTCTTACCCATGCAAGTGCATCTGATCTGGATCGGCGACATCAGCAAGGCGCCGCCGTCCATGAAGAACTACACGGATCTCGGCTACGAGCTCACGGTGCATACAAGCCCCGAAGAGATCCTCGACGGCTTCCATCCGCACGTGCTGCGTGCGTTTAATCTCGCAGTGCCTGCAGTCGTCGGGTACGATTTCCTCAAGTTCGTCCTGCTCTACAAGTACGGCGGACTCGTGACCGACGCCGACACGTCTCCTGCTATCCCCGCGTCGGAGCTCAAGTACCCGATGGAGTGCGACGTCCTGTTTGGCAAGGAGACCCACATGCCGAAAGAGTGGTTCGAGAAACCAATCTACCGCAAGGACGGCGTCGGACAGAAATATCCGTTCAACCGTCCGTTTCAGATCCTGAACTGGGCGATGGTGGCGTCCAGCTCACGCAATTTGCACGTGAAGCGGCTGATCGAGATGGCGATGATGCACTTCTTTGGACTGCGCGACATGGAGTTCAAGTTCATCCAGGACGTCGCAGGTTCGGGGCTCATGACCGACTACATCGCGCTGCTGCACGAGCGCGAAGGTCGCGACTACGAGAAAGTGTACGACGACCGCTCGACCATCCCCGTGCAAGGTGCGTGTCTGACGGACGGCTACTTGACGGGCGACTGGATCAAGCACGAGTTCATTGGCACTTGGAAACAGTAACTTGCAGTATATAGATGATGATGCCGGTGGTGGTGTAATACAATATCTAAAGATGCGATAAATCAGTGGACATCGCTAACTTTCCAATAACCAACAAAAAAATACGAGAATATGTATGATTTGTGTGAGCGCTCACGAAATGATCCGACGTCAAGTGTACATCTTTCTTCACAACATCTCCGTTCGATGCATGTTCCTCATCGGCGGACACGTACCTCGGACAGAAATGAATCCTTGGTACAGTGTACTTGAAAAGAGCAAATGAGATGTGTACATTAATGTTTAACGTGTGCTGGTACCCACCACCAACAGTAAAGTGATGCGAGAAGCAAGGACGCATTAATGCTGGGCGATTCCCATATTATATTGGTACGTACGTTCATGTATTGTGTGAAAACGGAACTGTGATACATTAGCAAACGGTCCATAGTGTGTACATCTGAAGTTGCCCAACCGTGACGTTTCGAGACGATGTGTAAAGCGCCATTTCACACGGACCCGACCAAGTCCCATTCACTATCATCCATCTCCGGCGCAAGCTCGGCCACCTGGCTTGGAACAACACTTTGGCACTTGACTCTCTCAGGCCAAAAGTACAATTGCACCATGCCGACGATTGACGTGAGCGAGAACCAGATGAGCACCACGAGCAAACGCACACTCAGCGTCAGCGACACCGGCGACTCGTCCCAGTTGCGCAGGATCTCTTCACGATGCTGCTGAAATGGGGAGCTCCGTAGGCTTGTGCTGGGGTGATTC